>PVJC01010032.1:0-44583 GCA_004026665.1 Murina feae
TGTGTGTGTGTGTGTGTGTGTGTGTGTGTGTATATATATATATATATATATATATATATATATATATATAGTGTGTGTGTGTGTGTCTTTTCTATGACTATGACTTTGGACTGCATAAAGATAGCATAATCTGCCAATTTAATGACAGTCAATTTGGTTTTCCTCTTCCTATAAGAAATCCCTGAATCTCAAAGGGATATAAATACTACACCACATTCAATATCTATAACACTGTAATTATAGAGTACCAATCTTGACAGTTTAGAAACACAAGGCAAGATGAAATAAGGCAGATAAAGAGTTGGCATTACTCTCTAAACTAACTTTTACTGTGATTTTTTTAAATAAAGCACTTTAATTATAATAGAGCTATAAACCTTTTATAAAAAATAATGAAAGTAGAATCAACTCCAAAGTATTTAAGAATCTTCCATAATATTGATCATATTCAAGAGGGAGAATGATTGGGGGCCAGCTTGTGAGTCTATGGTCAAAAAATTAGATAAGGAAATGTTATAGATTTTAAAATTTATGAGCCTGGAAACAATCCTCACCCAAATAAAATGTATATTTTTTCTCAAATATTTTCTTTCATTCTTTGAGAAAATAAGATACTTTATTCTTTTCCTATAGATCGTACTTATACATTATTGAAATTATTTTGATGTCTAGTATTTCACTACTATGCACAGTGCCAAATCTAGTGTCTCTTAAAAGGTGAATTGTGCATAGAGACACTGAAGAGCAAAGGAAGAAAAATTAAGTATAAATTTGATTGGGCTTTCAATTTTGGAGAGAACATGAAGTTAGGATGATCTTGAGAAAAGTATACTACAACAATACAAGTTGCCTTTCATGGGGTGAGGATGTGCTTGGAATATAAACATCACTCTACTTTGTTTTGTTTAATAAAAATGTTTAATAAAAAAATTTCATTGTACATTTTTAAAAAGTGAGAATCCACAATAGAATGAAAATATAATAATGACATCTGAGACTATATATGTCAGATAAAACATTCCACCTTGAACTCTGTGTTCATGTATCTTCCAAGCATCAAATTTAACATCTTTCACTAGATAAAACTGATAAGAAATATAGAGGCTATATTTTCATTAACAAAATGATAATGCATAATCAACCCAACTTTCATTTTGGAATGAAAATGTAAAACACTGTGTTATTTATTTTTTTAATATTATCTAATCTAATAAAAGAGTAATATGCTAATTGTGTCACCTTGCTATATATCAAGCCACACCCACCAGGCAATCAGAGTGACTATATGCAAATTAACCCAACCAAGATGGCGGTCAGCAGCCACAGAACTAGAGCAAACAGGAGGCTTCATTGCCCCAGCGATAGAGGAAGCTGCCTGCCTAGGCTGGCTATGGCCTCCACTCAAGGCAACAAACTTTCAGTTATAGAAGATAAATAAACCCCAGATACCTGCTTCTAGCCAACCTCACTGGGAACTTGGGTCGCTAGGGACTGTGGCCCTGCAGACAGCCATTAGCCATTCACTCAGGCTGGTCAGGCCCCCAGCCACACAAGCCTGCAAAAAGCCATCAGCCAGTCACCCAGGCTGGCCAGGCACCCCAGCAGGGACCCCCACCCTGAAGGGCCTGTAGCCAGCCTGAGAACAGCCATCAGCCCCTCACAAAGGCTTGCCAGGAACCCCAGCAGGAACCCCACCCTGATCCAGGACACCCTTCAGGGCAAACCAGCTGGCTCCACCCATGCACCAGGACTCTATCCTGTATAATAAAAGGGTAATCTGCAAATTAACCCTAACAGCAGAATCACTGGGAATGACTGGTCACTATGATACACACTGACCACCAGGGGGCAGATGCTCAATGCAGGAGCTGCCTCTGGTGGTTAGTTCACACCCACAGGGGGAGCTCTGCTCAGCCATAAGGCAGGCTGATGGCTGTCAGTACAGTGGCGGTGGTGGGAGCCTCTCCTACCTCCTCAGCAGTGCTAAGGATGTCCTACTGCAGCTTAGGCCTGCTCCCTGTTGGTAAGTGGACATCCTCTGAGGGCTCCCGGGCTGCCAGAGGGATGTCTGACTGCCAATTTACACCCAATCGCCCGGGGAGTGGGCCTAAGCCAGCAGGTGGGCATCCCCCGAGGTGTCCCAGACTGTGAGAGGGCACAGGCTAGCCTGAGGGACTCCCCCGCCCCTGTGAGTACACAAATTTTTGTGCACTGGGTTTCTAGTAATTAATAATTGAAAATGGTTATTGTTCAATATCAGGGTCCCATGCATGAACACAAAATGAGAGTTTTGAAAGCATATAACTTATCTATTAGAATATCATAAAAAGCTATTTTCTAAAATTTATAAGAAACAGCTAATTATATAAAATAAATATATTTAGAGCTTTTGCAGGGGGAAATTACAGGAGTTTGCAATTTATTCAATTTTCATTATATTATAAGACTTAGCTTTGGATGTAAACTCTACCAGCATCTAAATGAATTCACATAAACAAAACACTATCAGTGTAATTTTGTGACTTTTTTCTTAGTGCACTATAGAGTAACAACAATAATTCAGGCTCACTGTGTTGTCTTCCAGAGCCTTTTCTCAAATATTACATGTCTTCTTTAAGAAAAGTATCTCCAAGTCTTATCAATCACAGTAAACATGCATTTACTTAGTTCCATGCATTTGCTTAGCTCCAAGATTTAAGAGAAATTGCTGATTCTTTTCCATATATAAACACATTCCCACTGTTCCTTCAGTACTATAGGGTCTTTCTCCAAAATAGGGTCATTTATCTCCACCTTCACTCTTGCTAACGTAGCCTAAGTAACTGTCCTCTTTTGGAATATCGCAGAAATCACCAAGTTGGACCTATTGCTTATCTCACTGCACCACTATAAACTACTCTTCACAAATGGGCATACTCATTTTGTTAATGCATATCTGGTTATACTAAACACCTGCTTAAAATATTCCAATATTTCATATTATACTTAATACAACTTTGTCTATGGCCTCTAAAGTCCTATATGATACAAATCTTTCCCACCTCTCTCAACTTATCTCCTTCCAATTTTCCTTTAGTGCACTGCTCTCCAGTCCCAAAGGTATTTGTAAAACTTACCAAGACTGTGGCAATCTTTCAGTACCTTTGGACTTGCTTTCAATTCTTTCTGACACACTCATGTCCATCCAAATGGTCATATGGGTGCTTCTCATTATTTAAGATTCATCTAAAATATTGTCACATGTTAGGGAAACCTGCTTGAACATCTGTCCCCACTGATTATCCTGTATCATATAACCTGGCTGTGTTACCTTTTCAGCATTTATCTTGCCCTAAAGTTCTTGTTTCTACAAAAGCCCTGAGAACAAGGATAGTGGGTGGGTAGTTCTTCACTGAGTTTTCAATTCTAGAAGAGTTCACAATATGTAATAAAATATATAAAAATAGTTAATGAATAAATAATTGTGACCATATCTATACAACTAATAAAGAATATTTAATTCCCAAAGAAAGTAAGGGAGAAAGGATTTTGTAATATAAATTTTAAAGTTATCATACAGGTAAATAATCAAGGACATATCAAAAGTCATTAAAGATACTGAAAACCTCATTCATCTAAATATAGGGATTTATTTTTTTAATTATGCCTCCAGATTTATTTCACAATGAATATAAAGAAATATGGAAAAAGCATTGCCTCGGGATGAAAAGGCTCAGAGCCCTTCTGTTACAGATTCCAACTATCATTTTAAAAAGACTTCAGCAACTCTTCCTAATAAGCAGAGTGGTAGACTGAAGGTACCCGCATTTGGGAAATTTCCTGGGTGACAGCTAACTTGGGAGAAGTGGTTATGTATGCTCATTAGAGGTGTAGACTGCCATCCTGAGAGAGGAGAAGATTCTCTTGGGGAATCCAAGCCTGCAGGTGCTGCTTCTGAGCCACAGACTCCTGAATGCTAGTCCAGAGCAAATACCACTCAGTCCCAGTGGGACCATTTGGGAAGCTTTTCACAAAAGGATTCCTAGGCTCAGCTCTGGAGGATCTGATATTCATTAGGTCCAAGGTGAAACCCAGAAAGCCATCTGCATTTTTTTCAGAGCTCCTCTGACAACTCCTAAACACAGACCAAATTTAGGAACAATCAAAAAGACTTTTGAGGCATGTAGCATCTTAAAATATAAGTGACTTTTCAAAGTGAAAGTATGTTTTTACTATGAGATGTTACATTCTCACGTTAACACTTCAAAAAATCTAGAAAAACATTAATAAGAAAGTAAATATCACTCAAAAATTTTTACCCAGAGGTAATTACTGTAAAGACCCCAACAACTTGATGTGCAAATCCTATATAATAAAGAGGGAATATGCAAATTGACTCACTCCACCACAAAGATGGCAGCACCCACAGTGGAAGTGGGGGAGGGAGGAAGGAGGGTTCTGTAACACAAGATGACTGCATCCACAGTGGAGGCTGGGTCCCCATAACGAGTCTTAATGTGCAATCAGAAGGACCTGAGGCTGCAATCCCCCAACCTCTTCCCCATGGGGCTTGATGGGGGACCTCAGGCTGCACCCCTATCCAGGTGCTGGGACAGGGTACCTGAGTGACCCCACCCAGCAGGGCTTGACAAGGGTGGGACTGGTTGGGTCTGGATCTAGCCAATGAAGGTGGGGCCAGCTGGGTCTGAGTCTCGCACAATTTCGAGGCATATGTTGGTGGGTGGGGACTTGACTCTGGGTCCTGTGGTGTGCTCCAGATTCTGACAGGAGGAAGCTTTTCACATATATTTTACTAATTTTCTTTCATCTCTCACTTCTATTATAGAGAAAGGGAAAATAGCAATATTAAAGCATTTCCTCTAATTAATCTCCTTTTAATGTGCACAAATTTTGTGCACTGGGCCACGTGTGTGTGTGTGTGTGTGTGTGTGTGTGTGTGTACTAGGGCCCGGTGCACAAAAATTTGTGCACTCGGGAGGTCCCTTAGCCGGGCCTGTGCCCTCTCGCAGTCTGGGACCCCTCTGGGGATGTCCACCTGCTGACATATGTGGTTAGCCTGGGTGAGGGGTTGATGGCTGTTTGCAGCCTGGCCAAGCCCCCCAGTGGGGACCCTGACCCCATGGGGGTGTGGCCAGCCTAGGTGAGGGGCTGAGGGCTGTTTACAGGCTGACCACAGCCCCTTCAGGTTTTGGGTCCCTAGTGGGGTACCTGGGCAGCCTGAGTGAGGGGTTGATGGCTGTTTGTAGACTGGCCAAGCCCCCCAGTGTGGTCCCTCACCCCACTGGGGGTGTGTGGCCAGCCTGGGTGAGGAACTGAGGGGCATTTTCAGGCTTCCCACAGTCCCTTCAGGTTTTGGGTCCCTACTGGGGTACCTAGCCAGCGTGGGTGATGGTCTGAGGGGTGCTTTCAGGCTTTCAGACTGTCCACAGCTCCCACTGACCCAACGTCCCAGCAAGTTTCTGGGGTTTGTTTATCTTCTATAATTGATGCACTGTTCCTTTAAGCTGAGGCCTAGTAACAAAGCCTCCTCTCTGCTTCACCTCGTGGCTTCTATAATGATACATTGTTACCCTTACTAGTCAGGCCAGACCTGCTGTCTATAATTGAGACTTTGTTGCAAATATGTTTTGCCTAGAGCCAGGATAAGCTGAGCAAACAGTTTCAGTTTCACTCCTGCTGCAATGGAAGCTGCCGTTTACTCAGGTCCGTGAGTGGCAGCCTCCATGTTGGCTGGGCTAATTTGCATACAGTCACTCTGACTGGCTGGTGGACATGGCTTACCTGTCCCAAAGAGACGGTTAATTTTAATATTACACTTTTATTAGTTTAGATATATATATATTATTAAATAAATGTTAGTTTTCTAAGATAAACATTAACAATAACAGCAAAAAAAAAAAAAAAAGCACTGTCATGACTTGAATCAATCACTAGGTAAGTCAACGAGATGGACCTGCTGAGACTCTTGACAAAAAGAGCCCTTCATTGAACAAAGCCATTAGTGAAGAGAAAATAACACTGTAGTATCAGACACTTTCTGGGACACATGATCCTAAGAGAATGAGAAGCAACACAAAGAATGGGATATGCGGAGATACTCTAGCAAATGGTCTGCTCCATTCCACATTGCGAGGGAACTCTGGAAAGTGCTTTTGTGTTTAATCCTTATAACAACCCTACAAAGAACAGGGCTATCCCAATTATTCAAAGAAACACACACACACACACACACTGAGAAATATTAAGAAACCTGTCAATGGTTACACACTTAGGCTAAGATATGAACAGAAGTTAGTGTGACTCCAGAATTTATATTCTATTTCATTATTAATATTAAGCCACAAAACTCAATTATCTTTATTTATATTGCTGGCATATAATTTATTTTAATAATGACCATGCAATGAAAAATATGCACAGTATAAAAACAGTGTGAAAAGAGGTAAATTTCAAGCTTATTATCAGCTGAAATAATCATGAAGTTGATAAAATAGTTAACAAGTATAATTTGAATTAATGCGTCCATATGTATAACTCAAAATGTTATTTATATAATGGCCTGAAGATAGCATCTGGAGAACAGGACTAATTCACTCTTTTGCATTCTCTCTTTCATTCTACAAGTAGTTGTTCAAAATGCACTATCTTCGAAGCACTTGTTTAGTATTTGAAAATGTGTACATTTGGGGGTGCCACTTATTTAACAAAAATAATCTTAATTAGTGCAATGGGACAGTGAACTAGCCAAACATTTGCTAACTAATCTTCTGAACCATAAAACAATTTCATGAAACAATCTATGTGCTGTTATATCTACTTTTTAATTTTGCTAATTTTAAGACAGTATCTTCCTAAGATATTTACCAATCACTATTTCTACAACACTATTGGAAAGGCCTCCCAATGTCTTCTACTCAATGATATATTGTTATGCATATTCATTTATTAGCTGCGAAGTAGAATGTGAATCTGATTGTCTATACTTTTTTCCCTGGCTCAAACATTTCACTGAAGTTACCACTAATTGTTAAACTTCAAAAAGTCCCTCTTTTGCTGAGCCAGTGTTGCTCAGTGCTTGACTGTCGACCCAGGAACCAAGAGGTCACTGGTTCAATTCCAGTCAGGGGCTCCATCCCCAGAAGGAGGTGTGCAGGAGGCAACCCATCAATGATTCTTTCTCATTATTGATGTTTCTATCTCTCTACCCCTCTCCCTTCATCTCTCTCTAACATCAATTAAGACAAACACATTTTTTTTAAAAAAGTCCCTTTTTCATAAGGTATTTGAAAAATAGGTTGGTCTAGGTGATTTCTAAGATCTTCCTATCCTATTTCTTCCACAACATGAGATTCGCTGGTTTTAATATTTGTCCTCTGGTTTTGGATTATGACACACTGCCCATCCAACTACTTGTGTTATCTGTAAATCATTCTTGCCTCCATTTCTGCCCACCCCCACAACATTCTCTTATCCACTAACCAAAATCATCTTAGGAATGACTTTTAAATCTTTGCATCTTTCACTGATCCTACTGCCAATACCTTAATTTTATTTTGAATCAGGTTCCTAATTTCCTTTCCACCCAATCCACACCCCACATGAGTGTGAAATTACCCTTCCTAGAACAAACCTAAATCACACACTCCTTCATGTTAACATCTCTGATAGCTTTACTTCACCTCTGGCTCTGAATTATCTTTGCATTCTCATCTCTTATTACTTTCCCAGAATGTCTTCAACATGCTCCTTTTTACCAACACACATACACATTATACTTCTTTGAACCTAATACATATTTCCACTTATCCATAATGTCAGACATGCTATTCTCTGGTGCTTCCTTTCAGGCTCTGCATGATGAGTTCCTGTTCATGCTGATGCCATTGCTCTAATACCTCCCCCTAATAGGCCTTCTCTAAAGTCCACAGGCCACTCACTGTGTGCATTTACCAATTAATATAGTTTCCACACTTGATTTCAAAGGTTTCTTCTCTTTGTCTCACTAAGCAGAAAGCTCTTTGAGGAAACAACTGTTATTTTTCTTGTGTATATCAAATGCTCAACAAATATCAAATGAGTGAATTAGTTCCATTCTCAGCTGCCATGACTCCTTCACACAGACTCCCTGTCCAGTCAGTAAAATGTAAGACTAATTTTAACAATGTCAATCACAAAGAGTAAGGAATTGAGACTCCCATTTTCTCTATCTAATGTCTTTGCTCATTTTTAATTATGTTTCAAAAGAAACAAGGAGCTTCTTTGTGGGGAAAAGCATTGCTATAGAAACACAGAAATGTTAAAAAGAACTTCACACTTAACTTTTTGATGTATTTTATTGCATATTAAAAAGTAAGCATTCCCTTTTCAGTTACTGTGAGAAAACAATAATCACAAACACATCTATGACAAATGTGTTGAAGAAAAGTCTAGCTCCAGGCAGGTGATATGAATTTTATTAACAGATAGAATCACACTATATACCATGAATGTTTTATATAAAATGTGAAAAAATAATTCAAAATGGTGAATTAATAAAGTACTCTAGATAAAATTTAAAAAATAATAACTAGAAAAATTTCAAACTTAGGCATTATTATAAGTGTATATTCCCATGTGGATTTCTGGATATATATGAAAACAGAGATGTCTAAGAGACTAAACCATCCATAAATTCCAGGCATTTAGTGTTTGGATATTTGATACCGGAAGTAGCTACTCACCTGATAATCCACTGCAGGAATGTGTGTTTTTTTCTCACAGGAAAATTAAATCCACCCCGGCCAGTGTATCTGAGCTCAGTGGTTGGCTATCATGATGTGCACTGTAAGGTTGCCGCTTCAATTCCCAGTCAGGGCACATGCGTGGGTTGTGTGCTTGATCCCAGGTATGGGGTGTGCAGGAGGCAGCCAATGGATGTTTTGTTCTCACATTGATGTTTCTCTCTCCCCCCCCACATCCCTTCCTCTCTCTCTAAAAATCATTAAAAATATTTTAACTTAAATCCTATCATTTTCCACTTATTTCCTCAAGAGCTTCCCATAAGTGTGAATATATATATATATTTAAATATATATTTAAAATCCATCTATAAACAATATATAAAACATATCTACAAAAATACACACACATATATATATATATATATATATATATATATATATATATATATATCTCCTATATAATAAAAGTCTAATATGCAAATATATATATTTAAAATCTATCTATAGATAATATATATAATGTATCTAGGAAAATACACACATACACACATATATATATCTCCTTATATAATAAAAGGCTAATATGCAAATGGACCGAACAGCAGAACAACCAGTTGTTATGATGTGCAGACCACCATGAGGCACATGGTCAATGCAGAAGCTGCCCCCTGGTGGTCAGTGCGCTCCCACAGGGGGAGTGCCACCCTGAGTTGGGCTCATGGCTGGTGAGCGCAGCAGCTGTGGTAGAAATGCTAAGGATGTCCGTGGGCCTAAGCCATCAGTTAGACATTCCTCGAGGGCTCCCAGGCTATGAGAGGGCACAGGGTGGGCTAAGGGACACCCCCCCCCCCAGTGCAAGAATTTTGTGTACCAGGCCTCTAGAGTGTGTGTGTGTGTATTTATTTATTCAAAATTCCTTAGTCATATGGAGGACCTTTCCAAAGCTGGTTCCCATCTCTTGTCTGATATCATTTCCTGGAACCCTACACCAGGTTCTCTCTGTCCCTGTTTATAGTTTTCCAAACATGGACATTATTTAAGCATTAATAATAAAATATATGAATGAGTGTTAAAGAGTATATGAGAATACATTGTAGGCATTAAGCTAAATATATGAGTCAAGGAAGGCTTCTTTGTGAAAGTCATGTTTTATGATGCAACCATAAAGATAAGCAGAAGTAATGTTGATTGCCTAACACAGAGCATGACATATAGTCAGTTTACAGTGGGTTTTTGTTGATTGAACAAATAATGGACAAAGTAAAAGTTTTCTTAAACTTTCTATAAATTTCTGCAAACTTCTGGAATGTTTTAAGGTCCAGGTTTACCTCTTAAAAATAAACATATATTTTAACACAAATAATTTTAGAGTAGAATACTGCAATGACTGTGGCCTCACCTGTGCTCTATCTCCCCCCTCTAGATACTGGTTGTTACAGCCAGAATAATACACGATAATATTGAGTTCCCAGCACGACGTCAATTTCTAAAAGCCAATTTTTCATCTCTGGTATAGAAACAAAATGTGTCCCGGTTTTTCAACTTGACTAATGAATTAACCATTCTTATAAAGGCAAAGAAAATTGCTCTATCTGAATTTTCCTAAAGAATGCGATCACTTTCATTGTCTGCCTTCTTGACACAATGAACCTGATCATCATCCAACTGCAAGGTACATCATCCATCTTGTCATCTGCCCACAAGGATTGTTTGAAAAGTTCTCTAGCTAACTCTATTTAGCCAACCTGCATAGAGGAATGGAGCTAAAGTTGTTTTAAAAAACTAAGTTGTTGTCACTCAGTAAGCTTGGGGGATTTTCTAGCCTAATATATTAATTTGTGCATAATGTGGCCCAGGCCTGACATTTCCCTAAAGCAATTACTCAGTAAGCACTTGTAATCTGCCAGTAGGGACAAAAAACACACTAATAAATCTTATTATCTACACATTTGCAAAAATGAGTTGGAAGATAAGTACATAAGACATGTACATATTACACAGTGTTTGACAGACCCCTATTTAGAGCAGTAAAAATAAGTAGTACAAGAAAGTGTGCACTTGATAATTCCATTTTCCGAACAATGATTTTCTAAAACCGCATTTCACTCTGCAATTGAACAAAGCTGCCATGTCTTGTCTTCCCTGAGGACAGATATATGCACCCTGTGCTATGGATTTGAGAAATATTAGTTCTTTTAATGTAGTACCATTTGTTTATTTTTTCTTATGTTGTCCTTGCCTGAGGTGATATAACAGAAAAAAAATATTGCTATGAGAAATATTCAAGATTTTAACATGTGTGTTTTCTTCTAGGATTTTTATTATCTTGTGTCTAAAATTAAAGTCTTAATCCATTTTAAGTTTATTTTTATGTATGGTGTAAGAAAGTGGTGTAGTTTTATTTGTTGCATGTATATGTCCAATATTCTCAACACCATTTATTGAATAGACTATTTTTACTCCATTGTATGTTTTTGCCTCCTTTGTCAAATATTAATTGACCATAAAGACATGGGTTTATTTCTGGGCTCGCTATTCTATTGAATTGATCTTTATATCTGTTTTTATACCAGTACTGTTTTGATTACCATAGCCAAGAAAACCATCAACAAAATGAAAAGACAACCCAATGAGTGGGAGAATGTATTTGCTGATAAATCTGATGTGTTGGATATCCAAAATTTATAAAGAACTTATGAAACTCAACACCAAAAAATCAAACAATCCAATTAAGAAATGGGCAAATAACCTGAATAGATACTTCACCAAAGAGGACATACAGATGGCCAATGCAAAAGTGGTCACTGTCCTTAATCATCAGATAATGCAAATTAAAATCATACTGAGATATCACCTCAGACCTGTCGGAATGTCTATCACCAATAAGTTGGCAAACAACTAGGGTTGGAGAAGAAGTGGAGAAAAGGGAACCCTCTTGCACTATTGATGGAAATGCAGTTTGGTGTAGCCACTGTGGAAAACAGAATGGAGTTACCTCAAAAAATGAAAAATGGAACTGCCTTATGACCCAACAATTCCACTTTGGGGAATACATACAAAGAAACCCAAGACACAAATTCAAAAAATGTATGGCCTTAGCTGGTATGGCTTAGTGGATAGAGCATTGGTCAGCAGACTGAAGAGTCCCAGGTCTGATTCCGGTCAAGGGCATGTACCATGGTTGTGGACACATCCCCAGTAAGAGGCGTGCAGGAGGCAGCTGATTAATGGTTCTCTCCTTGATGTTTCTATATGTCTTTCCTTTGCCCCTCCTCTCTGAAATCAATAAATTGATTAAAACATTTTACCAATATAAAGAATAAAAATGCTTTAAGTGCACCATACTTGTTCATCACTAGATTTTCTCCAATTTTGAGATCATGCTCTAAGGAGCCTACAAGCACTTATTTCCACTTAATCCCACCATTCATTGTTTGAATCTAAATATTTACTTTTTCAGAATGTCACTATCAGAGGGATACAGAATATTCATGTTTAATAAATTAAAAATAAATTAGAGTTTACATGGTCCAGTCATTATATATGTAAACTAGAGGCCTGATGCACAAAATTCATGCAAGAGTAGGCCTTCGCTGTTGCAGAAGCTGCCTCGATCCCTCCCTTGTAGCCATGGCATCTGCCTTTATCCCCAGGCTGCAGCCCCAACCCCAGCTTCATCGACAAGGTCATCCAGACAGCCATGCAGTCAATTTGCATAGTATGCTTTTATTATTATAGATAGAACTATCAGTCTCAAAAAAGTCATTAATTTGTTTGTTAGAAAGAAAAGAGAAGTTTCAGATACGTTAACACAGACCAACTGTACCCCTGAATAGATACCTCTCAGTATTCCCACCTGGTACAGATCCATTATACTGGATTTAGCTATTAAAAATTTAGCTCCTGTATACTATACTCTGCTTTCTTCTATGGTAGAAGGAAGACATGTCTCAGGTAATAAGTATTTGAAAGCCAGAAATGCAAAATAGCACTAAGTAATTCAGCATGTCTGGAACAAAAGCTTTATTTGGGGGAGTGGCAGGCATAGGGTTGGATAAAAGAAACACGGACCAAACAAGGAGGATTGTGTATACCACACATATTGAGGATGGAATAGAGAAATATAAGACTGTAGGCCAGGAGATCAGATGGGAGATGACCACATGAGTACACATAAAATAATAGTGTCAGTCTGAAATAAAGCAGCTTCAGTGTAGTGGTATAGATATTTAGCAATATGCTGAGGAGAGAGAGTAGTAAGATTTGGAGAGGGAGTAAATGTGGAGAGTGAAAGAAAAAGACTCGAATGATTCCCAGGCTTACTCCCTGGATACATAATGTAATGTGTAGCATAAACCATGACAAAAATATGAAAATTGCCCTCCAAAGAACCAGATTCTCAGGTTTACTTTAATTATTCCATGTGTATATTTAAGATAGGTATATGCCTAGTGAAAGTATCACTAGTCACTAGCAATTTCTAGGAACGCATGTCATTTTCCTTAACACTTTAGTTGGGCAAACATATAGCATTGGGTTTCCTTCCCAGTTGAAAAACTAATCATATTAATCTTCCTTTATTCCTTATGCATGCAAACCCACAGGAAGTATCTAATTTCACCTTTCGTTATATGTGAGGCATTCAATTAGATTTTATCAAATATTATCTCACCAATATTCACATTACGAGTTATGCCAAGGAATAATGGATCTCTGTCTCTGTAGGATAAAAAGAGGTTAAGTGACCATTGTTTGGACTTAATGAGCAATGGCATTTTTTGGGATTGGCAACGATGAAAACATGTTGTAACTGTCTCTCAGATGATACACATCGTACTGTGTACTAGTAAGCTAGTTAAACAAGTGATGTCATTACAAATCAGCTATTCAGATAATTTAGGTAAGTTATTTATTTATTTTATAAATACATAAATGTTCTTGAATTTAGCAGACAGTACTCGTATTATTTATATTTTATAGTGGCGGCAAAAAGTCTAGCGCTGGCCTTGAAAGTGACACTTATGACTTATGTTATGGCAAATTCAGAGGAAAAGTAATACAAGTTAGTATTATATTATTTAGAAAGAAAAATAGGATTAAAATTAAAAATAAAATAATAATGCACTATCCTTACCAGGAACTAATGCTGCGACTGAAT
Source organism: Murina feae (assembly GCA_004026665.1). Lineage (NCBI taxonomy): Eukaryota > Metazoa > Chordata > Mammalia > Chiroptera > Vespertilionidae > Murina > Murina feae. The sequence continues at coordinate 13,879 of PVJC01010032.1, forward strand.
GCGTTTTTTTCTATGGTAAATAAAGTGTGAACATCAGAAAAATCACCATTAAGTGTTGAGACTTTGAAAGCCATTTTATGTGTGAAATATAATTTAACAAATTCTTGTGAAAAATTTCATGACCTTTGAAACAACGACAGCAATCTACTTAAAAAAATTCACTCAAATGAGAAATATGCCAAAGAATAAAATAATACTATGCATAATTTTTTATTTATTATATTTGTAAATTGTACTTATGTTGAAATTTAAAAATAAATATTACAATACTATTTTTGCATTCTATGAAAATTTTTGTTGCTCCATATAGATCAAATTTTTAATCAAGAACCCCCCTGGTCGGGGTAGGGGAGGATGGGGGAAGGTTAAGGGGGGAAAAAAAAGAGACATATGTACTACTCTTTGTAATATTTTAAGTAATAATAATAATAAAAAAGAATCCCCCCCCCCCCCCACGGTCAATGGTGTCCCGCTTTACCATTGTTAAAATCTGGTCACCTTATTTTCACATCAAACATCATCTTGCAATCCACTCTAATTAAATAACATAAAAATCTATTTCATACATTTCTATCACTGAATAATGCTATATGGATGGCTCTGCCAAACATTCTTTATGATACCTTGGTAAGCAAGTCTGATGAAACACTACAGCCCACATTCCCAGTGAAGTAGTTTCATTAGCCCTGGGAGAGATGGCCAATGATCATTTTCTCTCCTCAAATCACCTGTTTTTTTTTTTTGTTTGTTTGTTTCAGGTGGATTTTTAGGGTCTTGTGTTTACCTGAATTTACACCCTGTGGCTCTTTCTTCGCAGTTTCCTTCACTGATCTTTCCATTGCTTACTCTCAAAAACTTGAAGTACCTTTTGATCCCTACTCTCTTTTATCTGCACTGATCTCTATGGATGATCTTAACTGAATCACATAGGACATGATGGTGGCGTGGGCCACAGTGGAATGCCAATAAAGGAAAGAGCAAAAGGCTAATGTACTAGATACACCTTAAAGATAGAGCTTCCAGGATTTCCAGAATGACAAGGTGCACATAAAAGAGAATCATCAAAGATGACTCCATGTCTGAACAACAGAAAGAATAAAGTTGTTATCAACTGTGTTGGACTGTGAGGGAAGCAAGTCTGTGCTAGAAGGCATCAGCAACTCAAGTGTGGATATTCTACATCTGAGAGGCTTTTTAGATGTCAGAGATTGATTAGCATCTTATATGGAATTCAAAAAAGAAAACAAAACTAATGCAAAAGGACATGGACTATGGAGTTTATTTTAGGGACTAACCCTCTCACAATCTGAGAGCCAGTAAAGTAGTCTATGAAAAGCTCTTATATGTGGTGGTGAGCCTAAAATCACAACAGGGCACCAGGACCGGAAGTCAATAAGAAAGCTGAAAGTGAAACAAGGTGAGCAAGCTCAAAGCAGAGCCTTGGAGAACAAAGCAAAACCTGCAAATGCAAACTGGGACACATGTGAACAATGGAGACCCATGTCTATTGTTCACTGTCTCTAACTTAAACAGAAGAAGCTGCTGTGTACCATGAGCTCCTGGTTCAGGACTCAGAAAAGCGGAAAGGTGAGACTCCATGGACTCTGTGGGAGCTGCAAACAGACCTCTGACCCATGTCAGCAGGTTGAGTGGCAGATCAGTGACACTGAGCGTGCGCTGCAGAGCACATGGAATTCTGAGGGCTTAACAGACTACCTCTTTTCACTGTGATCCCACTCCCTCATACAAAACCCTTGTCCCTGCTTTATCTGTGTCCTTGTCACTTTTCATTTTATAGCAAACTATATATTTGTTTTATTTTAGTACTAGAGGCCTGGTGCATGAAATTCATGAATGGGGGGTTCCCCTCACCCCAGCCTGCCCCCTCTCTAATCCAGGATCTCTTGGGGGATGTCCGACTGCCGGTTTAGGCCTGATGCTGGGGATAGGGCCTAAATAAGCAGTCGGACATCCCTCTCACAATCCAGGACAACTGGCTCCTAACTGCTCACTTCTCGTGCTGGCCTGGTCACCCTCAACTGTCCCGCCCATAGGCCTAGTCGACCCCAACTGCCTCCCCACTTGCCTGGTCACTGCCACCTGCCTCACTGTGGGTCTGGTTGCCCACACAGCCTACTTCTCAGTTGTTTGGTTGCTGCTCACCAACCCCCCTGTGGGCCTGGTTGCCCCATGCAGCCTGCTGCTTGGTCATTTGGTCACCCCTCACTAACACCCTGCCAGCCTGGTTGGCCCACAAAGCCTGTTCAGTCATCCATTCGGTTGTGATGTCACCTTGGCTTTTATATATAGAGATCTTAAATTTTCTCTTAGCCACTAGAATGTAAGCTTTATAAGAGCAGTTATATTGCCTATTCTTTTAAATAGTGTTTTCCAATTCTCACATGGTAAGTACTAAGTAATATACATTGAACTAAATGGAGAAGTATTAGTTTAAAAATTACATAAAATGTCCTACAATTTTACAAATTATATTAATCACCTTTTATGTAATTCCATTAAGAAAGAACAGCTTTTATATTTATGAAGGTCCTTGAAAACAGCTCTATTTCATCTGCTAGTTTAAACCATTTGAAATTGCTATTTTAAATTATTTTTAACCCAAAATGGCAGATTCAGATGGCTCAACTAAATGTTAAATATAACTCAAGAAAAAGGCAGTAGCAATCTCGATAAATCTATAAACAAAATTGATCTGTGTTGTGTGTTTTGTGTATCGTGTGTCTGCTGATTAATTTTCTCCTTTGGCTTCCTGTTTAACCAATATAGTTCTCAATTCTAAAATCTATAAATGTTTTAAATGAGGAATTTAAAATCCCTCATTTTAAGAAAGCTAATTCTCATTTGTTTATTTTCCATTACTCATTTTCTATTCACCTTAAGAACTGTGCTGTTCTTGTGAATTCTATTTCTCCCAAACACTTACGGACATATTGAGGGAAAATGGCCTTCTGCAAATAGAAAATATGATGGAGGAAAATGTGTCCTTGGAACTCTGGATGGCATGTTCAAGTGAAATACTGAAATGGAAATGGTAATAGAATTTCCAAAGTGAACAGTTAAAACAGGAAACTAACTAATTGATCATATATGACATCAGCAAATTGCTAGTTTGCTTCCTCAGCGGTTTTGCAAGGTTAGACAGACTATCCTCTTCCAACATCACATTTGAATGACTTGAGGTTAATAAAATTATCCAAGCTAATACGTATTTTATTTATTTATTCACCTAATTACATGCTTTAAATTTGCATTTTGGCAAAAGTGATTTGAAACAGCTTTAGAATCATGCATTACACAAGTCACAGAGCTCTCCCAGTAGGACACTGCTCTCTCTTTGACAGTAAACCTTTTGCTTTGCCTGATAAATCATGCCATCTGTTCTCAATATAAAAACATGCTAATGACCAGATAATAAAATAAAGACTTGTATTTTCTCTTTCCAAAAGGACTGACTTCACCAATTTGCTGGAATGAAATGGACTATAAATCATTACAAATTTTTTCTTCATCTTTAATTTAAGCCATAGTGATTCTACGTAGACATAGTACCTCTAGGAAAAGTTTCTAAAGAAAAATTATCTCTATCTTTAGTAAAATCATCTTTTAGTTTTATACTCCATTGTCAGTTTGTCCCATGGTCATTTATATAACTTAGAAAGTCAGGGTTAATTTAGTTTCTTTAATTTTATTGATGAAAATTTCTAGCCAGACCTGATTCTGTTTCCCTCATATGGTGGGGGAAACTAATTTTTTTTAAATAGGAAGGAGAACCCAATGTTAAAATATCTCTATTTCTGTAGGTCTTTCTCAACATATTTTTCGTGTAGGAAAATTTTTTGTTCAAATAGAAGAACATGTAAAACATGACACTGAGCATTAATTGAGCAAATACATATGCTCTTATGTGTTCATGTCAATAGATGAATTGGCTATATTATAGCTTAGATCATTTTATATAATTAAGTACTCTATACTGAAATATACACACATGGAATTTAAACTGAAAATATTTTTCTTAATTTTAGTATTGATAGCTGGGTTATTACATTTGACTGATAAGTGCCTTAGGGTTAAAGATTATAAATATTCAACCTCATTTTGAGTGGTGCTAAATGTGGAGATCAGTGTATACAATAAACACAATTCAATTTTTCATTAGGACATGAACCAGACAGTTATTCCTGCAATGTGCACTACAGACTAATTCTGTAGAAGAGCTTTGATTAAATCAAGATATTAGATTTTTAGCTGTGCATTCTAACTCTTCTCTATACTGGAAAATGTGATGTTGAGCTTTGGGGTTAGAAATTGGATCTGAAACCTGTTTTTCCCACTCTACACATTGGCAGAGAAAGAATTAAATTTTCTAAACCTTATTTTATTAGACTATATCTACAGGAAAGGTTAGGTGAGGGTAGGAATTTGCCAGCCTTCATAGGTACACTGCAAATCTACTCAGAAACTTAAATAAAATACAAGATAACATGTTAGTGACCTTTACAGAGACATGAGCTAAACATTATTAGAATTTATACTGTCAAACAAAAATTTACTTGAAGTAGTTGGACTTAACAACATGGCCACCATACCTGTATTGGTGTTTCCATAGTTAACTTGTTCATTTACAATTGAAAATTATCATGTAAGTGAAAATGCTTCACAAACAAAAACGAAGTCTCCATTATTGTTTTTATTTCTATTGCTATTATTGTAAGTTCTGTTTCACAAAGGGTTAATCTTTTAATGTTATTACCTTCAGAAAATAAAAAAAAATCGGGGGTATATGGGAAGCAATATATTGAAAGCAAGACAAAGGAAAGAGAAGGTTGTCAAAGTCTTTAGAGTGGAATTAAAAAAAAATCAAATCTGGAATCTTGCCTTTCTTCCTAGTAATGTCTAGGTTTATTTAATTAGCTAAATTATTTGACACTTGTATCAAAATTTTCACTTACCATAGCAATTAATCAGCAAAATATTCTCAATGCATGACCTTCAAGGAATATTAAATTTGTTTAACTCTTCCTGATTAAAAATAGTCATATTAAGGTATTACCTTTGTATCCCAATAGTAATTACCACTGCCAGGAATAACAATGACTTAGCCACATTCTTAGGAATAGCTATTATTATATATCCCATTTTGTTAATAAAGAAACTGAGAGCCCAGATGCTACATAGGTTTAAAATAGTCACAAAGTTAGTATTTGGCCGAGTTAATACTTGAACCCACTTCTGCAAGACTTGAGACTCAATAGCTAATTCCTCCCCAGGAAAACAATGTCAAGTCAGATGGCCTGGTTTTAAGTTAATACCTTGCATGAGTTTCTTCCCACTATGTGTCCCTCAGCTTCCTCTCTATACAATGATAAAAAGTTCCTACTCACAGGAATATTGTGATAACTGAGTGAGCTCAAGTAGCTGAAGCACTTAGAATAATGCCTGGTGCACTGAAAGGGCCCAGTTGGGGTTCCTTATTTTTAGGGTGATGATGATAGAGGAGGAGCAGAAAGAGAAAATGATCTCAACAAAACACCTTGCAATCATGAAACAGCTCTCTCTCTCTAGTGCTTGAAGCTTCTATTACTGTTACACAATTTAGCCTATAAATGGCTTGTCCCTCAGAAATTCCTTTTCCCTTAGAAGTAATGATAAGCACACAGGAAGGAAAGCTTATCCAGTTAAAATAAGTCTCACTATTCTGTCCACTTCTTTACTAGTGGAATGCTTTGGCCACTCCTGCTCACTGTTCACATTATTTTTATGGGACATGAAACTTGGATCTACTCCTGAAGCCAGATATGCAGCTGATTCTTTCCTTTACTCTGTTCTTCCCAAGCTTTAGGGAATTCTTTCCCTCTTCTAATGCAGGGGGGAAGGGATGTTCACCAGGCAGGTGAGACAGGGGGCTTTAGTTTGTAAACCCAATCCGCACAGGGAAGTCAGCACTTCCCATCTCAACATTCTGAGCTGAATATCCCTTGTGCATTGTGACTTAATGTTGCCCACAATTCCCTTGCTGTGGTAAAAGTGACTGTAGATTAAAATAATAGAAAAGATAAGATACCTGTGGCTTCAAGGGAAAAGAAAAGAAAACAAACTAACTATGCTTCAATTTTTCAAATAAAAGCACATGTGCATTTCACAGAACATCAGAGCCAAAAGAGAAAGAGAAAGAGAGACAAAGACGAGAGAGAGAGAGAGAGAGAGAGAGAGAGACAAAGACGAGAGAGAGAGAGAGAGAGAGAGAGAGAGAGAGAGAGAGAGAGGAGAGAGAGAGAGAGAGAGAGAGAGAGAGAGAGAGAGAGATCTAATTTTAAGCTTTCCGAAACAAAGAAACAAAAATACTTCAAAGCAAAACTACTCCCAGTATTATGGGTTATCATATTTGGGAAATTGGTCCTGCTCTTAGGTGTTATCTTTATATTTTTCTTAATGTTGTGTCACACATATATCCTCATTGTTTTTTCTCACAAATAATGAAGACTTTAAAATGTCTTGAAAACAATAAATGGGGGGAAAGTGCAATTTGGTGAGTTGTACTCAACTTTTGCTGATAACTCTTGCTAGTGTCTTGTCAGCAAATTTCTAAGAGAACTTTGTCAATAAATAGCACTCCTAAACTAAATTAAGTCAGTTGAACTATAGACTTTCTGGGATGAATCCTAAATGTTGTTATCTGACCAATATAAGATTAAGATGCTAATGACAAAATGGTTTTCCTGTAAATTATGGTCTATGAATAGATGGAGAGCACCTTCATTGCAGACTGGTAAGTTTGTCAGTAGGGGTAAGAGCTTTTACATCTGACTCCTGTCATTTATTTTATGACTTTGAATAAAATTATTAAACTCCCTGAGCTCCAGTTTTTTCATGTATAAAAACAAAAGAAAGAAGTACCTTTCAAAGCTGTCTTTAGGATTAAATGAAATGATTTACCAAAAGCAAATTCATACAGTGTTGGCCAGACTTCAGATATTCAAGGAAAGATTGCCATCCCATCTTCATGGACATCATCGTCATTATCATCATCATCATCAAATTTTGTTTCTTGGATTAACAAATTTAATGATAAATTCTGAGTCAAATCAGACTCTAATTGTGGGATGCCTCACATTTTTAATAAGCAAAAGGGCAATTATTTTACAAGTATGTTTTTAGAGAGGGGAAGAAAGAAAGATAGAGAATAAAAACATCTATGAGAGAGAAACATCATTAAAAAATCAACCATGGATTGGTTGTCTCCTGCAGGCCTCCTACTGAGGATCAAGCCAATAATGTGGGCATGTACCCTGACAGAGAATTAAACAGGTAACCTCTTATTTTCTGGGTTGGCTCCCAACCACTGAACCACACTGGCTGGGCCAAAAGGGCAATTTTATAAAGTCCTCATGAGAGAGGTGTCCTCCCTATTCTTTATCTCTGAAGACAAAGGATACCATAAAAAGTCTTAACCAACAGGCTTGCTGTTACTCCCCATTTATAATAATAAAAGCATAATATGCTAATTATACTGGACTTCCTTCCAGAAGTCCTTCTGGACTAAATTGGGGCTGCAGCCACAGGATCGAGGAAGCAACATTGGCTGCGAGGGATCCAGGCAGCCACTGTGGCTGCAAAGGGCTACTCTTGCATGAATTTTGTGCATCAGGCCTCTCGTTAATTATAATCACTTCATGCTCCTTAACCTATCATGTCTCTATGCAAAGAAGGCATAACTGGATGAATGATTTTATTTCAAATCTCTCAAAAGTAAAAAAAAAAGATAATAAGATCAGCTGCTTTCTATTTAGATTAAATGAAGAGACTCACTTAGGGACCTGAGCATTAAGAGAAAATCCTTGACATTTCCCATAGTGAAGATTCTGCTCACTTAACTTTACAGCTCACACTGTTTGAAATTTGGATCACAGAAAGGATGTTTCTGATCATTACAAGACTCTCTAAATAACAGGACTATAGTTTGGAATTACCAAAATGTGGGTTCATAAATCACTCCCCTCTTCCTACAAAAGAAAATAACTAGTAAGGTATTTACTTAAAATAATTAAGGGGCTAATTTAATTCATTTTTATGACGAGTAAAAAAGATTGCATGCTGTCAACCTAGAGGGAAGGTAGAAAAGGGTGGGGGTAAGAGGGAGATATCAACCAAAGGACTTGTATGAATGCATATAAGAATAACCAATGGACACAGACACCAGGGGGTGAGGGCATGAGCGAGGGGAGGAAGGGGATGATAAAGACACATGTAATACCTTAATCAATAAAGGAAAAATAGTTTGCTAGGAGAGGTATTAATTCCATCACATTGTGAGATCCTGGAAGATATGGTTATCAGTTGTTCTTTGATCCCCTTGTAGTATGGAGTGAAAACTTTGGACACTTAGCAGGCACATATGCATTGAATGCATTATAGAGTTTATCATTACAGAGAGAAAATAAAACACAAGAGCTGCTTAATATGCTAGTAGTGATTTTCAGTAAACAAAGCTTTAAGAACAATCATACACATTAAATAAAAATTGTACAAATTGAAAGACAAAAAAAATCACTATTCATAGTAAAAATTGTAAGCATATGTCTATCCCATTTGAACTTAGAATATTAAATACAGGGTAGATTATCATGATTTTTACATGAGCCTCTAAATTTTAAGAAATTATTGTCATATTATGACACAATATCACTATATAAATATTTACATGCTATTTCTTAAAATTCTTATGTTTTATACAGAAACTATGCTAGAGATGTGCTGAAAATGTCTTTGTGTCCAATTGCAAGCTGTTGGTTTATAGATAAATTCAAATTTATTATGGACTTGAAAACATGTGAGTCAAAAACATAGGACAAATTTATCTGATGTAAATTAGACTTGCTCATTCAACTAATATTGACAATAATATAAAATTGTAGATTTACTATTAGATTGCTGAGGCAGCTGGCATCTGTAAAATTCAGTTATTTTTTCTGAAACATTAACAAGGATTTTGTATGAGAAAAAGGGAGATACCAAGATGATTAAAGATTGTCTCAATAAATTACATATATGAGGAGGAAAGCAGGAGGCATTGCTTTTCTAATCCCAAGTTTGAGATACCTAAACATACAAATAGGTATGTTGAGTAAGCATTTTACATGCAAGTATCTGTATTTCAAATGAGTGTTCTGAGCAGAAAATATAAATATGAGAAGTATACATTGGTCAAAGTTACAAACATGACGTAGAATATATCACTTAGAAAGTAAGTGCAGATGGAAAGGAGAAATTTGAAGACTGAGATTTGACATATTCAAACAGGAAAGTAGCTGGAAACATAAGAAAAATATATCAAAAGAGAATGAGTAGGAATAGTCAGTGAGAAATCAAAATATCTCAAAGACATGGAGTGATAAAAACCAAGGAAAGCAAATATTTTAAGAAAATGGAAGTGCTCACGTGTTGCAAATACTGCCGATAATTCAATGAACATACCTTTCAATTGAACAGTATGGAGTTTATTGTTGACTTTGAAAGAAGAGAGCTGTCTTTATGGAGTGGGTTCAAGTATGAATTTGGAGGATGGAGATATGTTTAAGAATATTGGCAAACTTCTAAAATAAAAATGTAAACATCCAAAAAAAACAAAAAAAAAGAATATTAGCAAACTTCTCTATAGTGACACACATAAAAAGAGCAGAAAAATAAGGCACTAAATGTAAGGCAATACAGGATTGAATCATGATATTTCACAGATGGGAGATACAACACCATGATGATATGAAATAAAAGAGAAATTGGTGATGCACAAAAGAGAAGAGATAATAACTATACATCCTTTAGTATAAGTGGATTTGGACCCAAAGCACAAGTGTAGGGACTGACTTGTGATGGGAATGTGGGTGACCCATCAGCATAATGAGTGAATGCAGATAGATTGTTAGATATGCTCGCAGAATTTAAAACTTGCTTATTATAATTTGCTTACTAATCAGGCTTCCATCAGGAAACAGACGGGACGATCACAATAAGATTATTTTGTGTAGATTTAATTGAGGGAATATTTGTCAGGATGTGAGTAGTGTGAAGGAAACTGTCAGAGGTAGTTCAGTCGATTGAAGCTGAAACGACTTCAAGAACGAAGGAGGGGAAGGGAGGGGAATAGACACAAATGCAAGAGAAGAAAGTTAGGTAGAGAAATACACCTTCAGAGGAGCTCTTTGACCACGTGCCTTTAGAGAAAGAGACTGCTCTTGTGATAAAACTGACCGATGAGGGATTATGATTCATTATTGCTAGATAATGAATTCAGTTTGCTGTAGAAAGGAAACAGGTAAGTCATTTACCTGTTTATGGCATAAAGATGTGTACCTACTGGCCTCAGGTTAGATATTCATTAGTCAGTTATTAAAAACTTACTATGTGCCATGCACTTCATTAGAAACCAGGGATAAATACAGAACAAAGAGGTACTTGCCCTTCCCCACCTTAGACAAGTGCCATGCAGTGTGGTAACTTGCGATATGCGAAGTGTGGAGCAGTAGCAGAACACAGTGGGGGTATTGATCTACCTCTGACAGAGTATAGGGATGAAGCAAAGCCTTCCACAAATGTTGAGCGATAATGATCCAGATATGAAGACAATACTTTGCCTTATTAGAGCAAGAACATAAAAAAAGACAAAGATAAGATGAGAAGGCATTTCAATAAGATATGGAGCAGATCTTATAAGAAAAAAAAATTGGACATAAAAGGCGTTTCCTGGTTGAACAAGACATTGTCATTTAGTCATAGTGAATAAAGGTGTGCACCAGGCAGTTAGCGAAAAAGAAGAAACGATCTGAAAAAGCAAGTACAGTTTTCTCTTTTACATATAGTCATGAACTCAGAGGGCTGTTTTTTTTGTTTGTTTTTGTATTCTTTGTATATCCATCGCCTGAAACATAGTCATGTGGGAGGCTAGTAAATGTAGTCCCTAGCTGATTAGGTTTAAATTTCCAGCTAAAACTCATTTGTTCTATTACCAATGGAAGACTGAGAAAATGGACATTAGTGAACTTATGGCTGTTTCCACCGCACTACCTTATACCTTATATTCAATATATTCAATTAAACTAGTGACCAGGGGATGCAGCGAGTATCAGACAACTGATAAGTGGTATGTTGGTGTGTGTGTGTGTGTGTGTGTGTGTGTATCTATATCTATATCTATATCTATATCTATATCTATATCTATATCTATATCTATCTATATCTATATCTATATCTACATCTAGATCTAGATCTAGATATATAGATATAGATATAGATATAGATATAGATATAGATATAGATATAGATATAGATATAGATATAGATATAGATATAGATATAGATATAGTAGTGATATGCAAATGAGGTCAGGACTCTAATAGTCACGACCAACTCAGGAGGAGGAGCCAGGCACAGCCCAGAGCCTGAGAGATTAACACAGAGGGGCATCTGTTCTGAGCCTCAGAGAAGGCTGGGGGCAGGCCCCAGCGGACACACACACACACACACACACACACACAGACACCCCAGGCACCTGCTCTGAGCCTACACAGCTGAGGTCTCCCATCAGGGCTGCGAGGGGAGAGGAAAGCCTAGCCTGCCCCGTATACCAGTGCCCAGGAGGCGCTTGGGCCCCTTGGTCTGAGTGGTTTTTTCCAGGGCAGCCTCCTGGTTGCTTCTCTGGTTCTGGTCAAGGGAAGGAGCCAGGGGTGGGGGCAAAGGAGGCCAGGCCAACCCGGATTTTCCAGTTGTTCCCGGCTGTGCATTTGCTCCAGAGGCTGGTTGGAGGGAGTTCTCTAAAGGCAGGAAGGCAGAGGTGCTCTGTGGCAAAGGCTGCCCTGGGACAGCCCAAGGGTCTTCAAGCACAGAGTTCTGGGCAGGGCAGCCACTGCAGGGTTGTCCCCGGAACCTCTTACCCTTCTGAGGGCATCAACTCGGGATGTCATAGACGGGAAACAGACCCAGAATTTAGACCTGCCCAGGTCACGTAAAGGCTTCCAATTCAGCACCCTCTCCACTCTTCTCCAAGTTCACAACCATTGACTGAACACTTTCTATCAGGTTTCTAGAAGATGGTTTGAAGAGATGTGTGCCTTTACGGAGCTTTATCGAAGAGGCGTTTACATGCCACACAACTCACCCACAGCAGGCATACTGTTTGACATGTGAATTTCCACAGCAGCTCAGCCACCGACACAAACCATTTTCAAGCTTCCATAACGCTGTTTGCCCATCTGCAGTCAACCCCACCCCAGCCGAGGCAACCACAGGTCTGCTTTCTGTCTCTGTAACTTTTTCTTTTCTAGAAATCTCCACCTTCTTAAACATAAAAGGAAAAAAAAAAACCAAGAAGATTGGTACTGTCCTCAGGCTTTGAAAAGGGAAGATAACTGAGGGCAAAAAAGATGTCTCCGTGAAGGGCCTAGAGTGCAGGGCCTGGCCCCTCCTGCTTCAACTCCCAGATGAACAAACTCAGGGTCAGAGAGGCCTGGGGCTTGGTTCAGTCTTTTCAACCCACACCTGCATCCCAGACACTAATGACAGTGGCAGCAGTGGTGGTACTACTCAGGGCCCGTCCAGGCCATGCCTTCCCCCATCTCCTCCAGCAAACACACACACACACACACACACACACACACAGCGCCTGCCCTGAGCCTCCGTGTCCAGACTGTGGCTTAGACCTGCTCCCTGTGCCATCAGGAGGACATCCCCTGAGGGCTCCTGGACTGTGAGAGGGGGCAGGCTGGGCTGAGGGACCCCCACCCCCCAGTGCATGAATTTCATGCACCGGGCCTCTAGAATATGTATAAAACAAACAACATAAAATTTGTGCTATTAAATCTAAAAAATGTATGAAGTGCATGGACCTTTTGAGATTGTCTATCAGAACTACTTTCAGATATACAGATTTAGAAATAAAACTTACCTCAGCAAACTATGTCTCAGTGTTCAAATATTCAACAATTAATGAATGAGAGAGCTATCCTTTTCTTTTTTTTTTTACATTAAAATCATTTAAAATACACACTAACACAGTTGTTTTGATAAAAAATCGTTCCTCAAACTTGAAAAATACTAGAATCTAATTTGGAAATGCAATATTGATTGGTAAATGAGATTTTTAATCATTCATTTTATCTCTTAAAAATCATGATAGGTTTGCTTTTTTAAGTTAGACCCAGCAACTACATATATCAGGTAAGTTTGAATTGTGAGACAAAGTGATAAAATTCTAGTAGTTTTGCTTAGCAGTTCTCCACTACATTAACAAAGGCATCATCTTATTTTGAAAAGAAGCTATCCATGGGTATATGACTGGTGTAACATCTAACATGACAAAAACAGCTTTCTGAAGAATGCAAAAAAAATGTTTATGTTCTCACAGCTGTGGCAAGAATAAGTGAGTTTAAACAATGGTCACATGCATGTGATATTTAGAAAGATAAGAAGCAGTTAGGTGGTCAGTTTCACATTTGTATCAAAGCCTATAGTCATGAGAGTAGGTAGACTGAGAAAAGAACCTTGAAAGGAAAGGGAAAACTGAGTGCCTAGTTCCTTCCCCACTCTCTCCCAGCTCCATGAAATGAAGCAATTGGGAAAGTCTATAAGATTGATTTTTCCTCACCTTTCCCCTCCATTTGGAATGTGTTCTGCTTGACATTTGGATTGTTCAGACTAAGTGAAATCATGCATATAAAAGGGCTTGCCACCAAGAAATGCAATTACACATGTAACCGGCAAGCAAGCCACAGGAGTAGCAGTGACAGTGGAAGTTTTTATTCCTTCTTTGGTGAAATCCTATATAATAAAACCCTAATATGAAAATCAACAGAATGGCAGAATGACTGGTCACTAGGATGAGCACTGACCACCAGGGAGCAGATGCTCAATGCAGGAGCTGCCCCCTGGTGGTCAGTGTGCTCCCACAGGCAAAGTGCCACTCAGCCAGAAGCTGAGCTCAGGGCTGGTGAGCGCAGCAGTGGTGGGGGGAGCCTTTCTGGCCTCTGAGGGACCTCAGGGGATGTCTGTCTCCCAGCTTAGGCCCACTACTTGAGGGAGCAGGCCTAAGCCAGCAGGCAGACATCCCCTGAGGGGTCCCAGACTGCTAGAGGGCGCAGGCTGGGCTGAGGGACCCCTGCCTTACAGTGCACAAATATTGTGCACTGGGCCTCTAGTATTTTTAATAAAAGGCTAATATGCAAATCGACCAAAAGGCAAAGGACAGGTTGCTACGATGCACATTGACCACAAGGGGGAGTGCCGCTCAGCCAGGAGCTGCTGTGCAGGAGCCTCTCCCGCCTCTGCGGCAGCACTAAGAATGTTCAACTGCCGGTGGGTGCCTAAGCATTCAGTCGGACATCCCTCCGAGGGCTTCTGGACTGCAAGAGGATGCAGGCCGGGCTGAGGAACCCCCTGAGTGCATGAATCTTGTGCACTTGGCCTCTAGTATATATATAAAGCTCACAAGTACTTACTGAGTATCTACTATGTGATAGGCATTGGGTTCCTAAATGGTAATGATAATTGTGATTCAGGAGGAAGATGAGGGGGAGCAAGAGGTGGAGGAGGAGGAGGGAGAGGAAAGAAAGTCAAGATAGTTATACAGCTGTGGACCAGGAGCACATAGGCTTCAGAACAGAGAGTCCAAAATCTGGACTAACATTTCATGTGCCTTATTTTTCTGTGCCTATAAAATTATTTAAGTCCCTGTTATACTACTGCTATGTCCATCAGTTGCTTTGGCTAATGAGTATTCAATCCTGATAGCCCTTCTAAAATTAATATTGAGAAATTATCTCTCATTCATAGTATATAGCAGACTTTGTAATCAGCTGTCCGGCTCTATCTTGGCCAATTAGAGTACATGAGTGCCAAGACAGGTTGGGGTGTATCCTCTCCACAGGTGCCCTCAGAGCTTTCTTTTCAGGGCTACAAAAGCTACTCTTGAAGATTCCCCTTCACAGCCCTCCAGGGTTGCCCAGTCAACAGCTTTCCCACCCTTTCGGTGAGCACCTCACCTGAATAATAGAACCTCTTTCACCTTAAATGTAAGAAATGCAGATGGCCAAGTCTCCAGTCACATATACTGAGGCTGAATTTCTGAACAGCTTTCAGATATCCATATGTAAAGAAGTTCTCTAAATGGTCTTTACGGCTCATCTGGCACGTGGCCATTGCACAGCATTGGTGAACCCCTTGTTCTGGGCCCTGCTGCTCTCAGTGCAGTGCAGACACTGGCTGCACTGGCATCACTTGTGAACTTTTAATAAATGCAGATTCCAGGCATGGCTCTAAGTCAGAATGTGCATTTTTACAGGATCCCTAGGTGCTTCCCATGTACATTAAAATTTCAGAAGTGTGGAAGAAGAGTCTAGCTTTTAAAAGGTTCCTAGTAAGGAAAAAAATTATAAGAAGGGTTCTTAATGTATTTTAAAAGTTTCTATGAAATAGTAACTCATTTGAAATTCCCTGATATTAGTTTTAAGTTATTAACGTTATCATGATGACCTGGATGGTGTGGCTCAGTGGTTGAGCATCAATCTATGAACCAGGAGGTCAGGATTCAATTCTTGGTCAGGGCACATGCCCAGGTTGTGGGCTCAATCTCCAGTGTGGGCATGCAAGAGAGAACTGACCAATGATTCTCTCTCACCATTGATGTGTCTATCTCTTACTCCCTCTTCCCTCTTCTCCAAAATGCTGTCTTATTTGTTATTTTTATTTAAGTAAAATATGGAGCTTTTTGGTGTACTGCTTTTTTTGTTTAGAATCATTTCCTAAGCAAATATTTATTTGTCTATAGCATTGAATATTGACATCCTAATTTTACCACAGAGGTCTATGACAATGATTATGATGATGACAATACTTTCCACTTGTTAAGAGCTAAATATTTAAATATATGCTAAATGTTTGACAGGCATTGCCTTTTCATTTACAAAATTAACAGTATTCTGAAGTATATAAAACATATAAAATAATGTTTACAAAAGACTTGATAAGAAATCAAACCTTTTGCTTTAGTTGAAGCATGGCAGAGAACACCAGATAATTTTTAGTGGGAGAATGGAAACAGTGGCCCAAATACAGCCAGAGGCATAAGTCATACAATTTCAACTGAGAATCATTCCTTAAATTGTTCACAGTGTTGGCATCTAGCCAACATTTTGCAACAGGAAATTAAAACTTGGCAGAATTAATGGATTGCAACACAAAATAAAACAAACTTTAAGGTAAGTCCTAATCTCCGATAAAGCAGCAGTCCTGGATTACATCCAAAAGGCTGAGTAAAAATTCTGTGTCCTTGCAAAGTAGAAAATTCACTGATGCAGTTGTATCTGATAGCAGAAATTTTCAGATTTATTTTCCTGTGTGTTATGCTTTGGCCAGATCAATCAGATTGGCAGCCCCAACATCTTCTGATAACAAGTACTTAGAGCATTGATTTGCAAATAAGCTGGACTGAAATTGGATTCACAATCAAATTTAACTACCTTTTTTTTTCCCACAAAAAATAAACAACTAACAATCTTTTCACTTGCACAGGAACTTCTGAAGCATAAACTTTCTTTTTATATTTGTTGTCTTTATCATCAATGATTAGCTATAAATTCTAACCCTTTCATTCCTCTCAAGAGCAATCCCTTCAGTGAAACATTTAGTGACTATTGTCCTCATCTGCCCCCTTACAATACTTTATTCTAAAACTAAAGGCCTGGTGCACAAATTCTGCACTAGTGGGGTCCCTTGGCCTGGCCTATAGGATCGGTCTGAAACTGGTTCTCTGACATCTCCTGAGGGGTCCTAGATTGTGAGAAGGCACAAGTCTGGACAAGGGACCCCACTGGTGCACGATTGGGCTGGGGAGGGATGTGGGCGGTTGGCCAGCCTGGGAGGGACCAGGGAAGGGCTCCAGGGCATGTCTGACCTATCTCACTCAGTCCTGATCCGCCACACCCAAGCAGCAAGCTTACCTACTGGTTAGAGCATCTGCACCCTGGTGGTCAGTGCATGTCATAGGATGGGTTGAGTGGCCTTAGCATATCATTAGCATATTATGGTTTGATTGGTTGAATGGCTGACCAGATGACTGGACACTTAGCATATTAGGCTTTTATTATATAGGATGCTTATTTCAATATATTTTTATTGCAGTTATTTTGTGTAATTTTGGTAATTACTATTGTATCATATGTTATAAAGGAAATATTACCTATTCTGCAATATTATGTTCTTTACATTCTTCATGATCAGAGGTTGTTTTGTATAATTGAAATTTAATAATATGTACATCCCCTAGGAATATAGCACAATGTTAAACAAGACTGGGAATTAATATGCTTATTCTAAAAAAGAATATTCAGATAAATAAGTCTTATATATGCAATTAAATCAGTAATATCAGAGTACTTCTACAGACAGATTTATACCTAATAAAATATTCCCTCCTTTCCTGTTCAAAAAAAAAATCTTAAGCTATTTACTTGGAATATACAAAATGTTATTAATATATATCAAATGTCATTGATATGATTAGCATTACCCCAAAATTCATGTTTGCTTGGAACCTCAGAATGTGACTTTATTTGGAAATAGGATTTTTGCACATATAATTAGACAAAACCAGGTTAAAATGGGCCCTAAATTCAATGGGCCCTTGCTATCTGTATAAGACAAAGGGAGGACATACAAAGATAGAAACACACAGAGAAGGCCATATGAAGATGTAAGCAGAGGTTCTTGACAACCCAAAGAACATCAGTCATTGCTAGGAGACATCATAAAGTAGGAAGATGCTAAAAAGGACTATTCCCTAGAATGGTCAGAGAATATATGGCCCTATAACACTGATTTTAGACTTCTAGCTTTTAAAACTGAGAATGCATGTCTGTTGTTTAAAGCTACTCAGTTTGTAGTACTACCATATTATAGTAGCCCAAGCACCTAATACAGATGGGTTATAGGAAACTTTAAATACTGAATACATAATTAACCAGAATAACCAGTTGACAATACCTTCTCTAAATAATCATGTAAAAATGCAAATTAGCAGAAATAAAGCAAACAGATTGTAATGGAATTAATTATTTAAGAACCTCTCAGGCATGTCCTGGGCTCAGTATATATTTGACTCAAATTCATATACCTATTCATCTGCAGACAGGCGTGAGAATCCATTTTCAGAATGATGACCCTGAAGCACTCTATTACATTAGAAATATCCCATCATCCCCACTTGAGTGTGTTTATTGAGGCAAGATGAAATAATTTATTTTAGAAAGATTTATAGCCACGAGAGTTGAGCCAAAATGGGGTTTCTTCTTAAAACTTACTAGATTTTTTTTTTCTAGATCGGATGTTATTAACTTTATTACTTCTTGTTTTAGTCATGAGTTCCCTCTCATTTGAAAAATATACATAGGCACCTATACTTTTTTTTCTGTTATATATTTTCAGGATGATCAGAGATTACTGAATAGTGATTTTTTAAAAATATATATTATTTATTAATTTCAGAGAGGAAGGGAGAGTGAGAGAGAGATAGAAACATCAACAATGAGAGAGAATCATTGATTGGTTGCCACCTGCACGCCCCACACTGGGGGCCGAGTCCGCAACCCAGGCATGTGCCCTTGACCAGAATTGAACCTGGGACCCTTCAGTCTGCAGGCTGATGCTCTATCCACTGAGCCAAACCCACTAGGGCCGAATAGTGATCTTATCTTGCAGGGTCTCTAGGCATCCCCATTGTAGAGAAAATAGCAAATTAGGTAAATCAGCTTCAAAGTCCAAATTTGGAGGTAGTAGATCCACTGTTATTTAATACATTCAATTCATTGGTGCTAAGAACAGATTTAAGTGTGGTCTTAATGTATTCTCACTGTATGCAGAGCCCTGGCCCTGTGATTGTTTGGTAAAAACTGTGAGTGATAGCTCTAGCCAGTGAGAGTCAGGTGATTGGAGCATCATCCTGTGCACCGAAGGATCCCGGGTTCAATACCAGGTCAGAGCACAGAAGGCAACTGACTGATTTTCATCTCTCACATCAATGTTCCTCTCTCTTCTTCTCCCTCCCTTCTCTCTAAAATCAATAAATAAAAACAAATAAACAAGCAAAAAATATCCTTGAGTGAGAATTTTTGAAAAAGTGAATGATAATATTCTAGAGAAGATAGGATTCTAACTTCAAAGATACAGCATTAGTTGAGAAAATAATTCAGACAAAAGCATAGTTAAAATCACATAAAAGTAGGCAAGGTGCCCTGTATACACACTAGATATTATAGCAAGCACACATGCATGATGGAATGCCCTATTAGTGTTCCTTACCACATGTTTTGTAACTACTACAGAACCCTCGATGATGACCTGTCATATACTAAAGCTGGTTACTATGGACTCTCACTCTTTATTTTTCCTAAAAAATATTGTTAATACAAAGGTCTCCAAATTTTAGAAAATGTGTAAGATTTTTAGTACTAATCCCACATTTTCAAGAAAAAAAATAAAGCAAACACATTAGAAATAAAATATAGCCTCTATATTTCTAAAGTTCCCTTGCAGCTCTTGAGCAGGCATGACAGGTTTTGCTAATCAGACAGACATGATCCCTGCAATATATAGATTCAGAAACTAGTGATTAGATGTTACCCATTGTCTTATGCACAAGGAAAGGGCTGTGGGATTCCAGATGAGGTCACCAAGCTGGCCCACAGCTTCCTGAACTTGGCAGAGACAACCAGCTCTAGGTATGTTTGCTGTGCTGCTCCTATACCTCAGCCTACAAGCTCTATGATCAGCTCTCCTAACACTTTTCTGAAATCCCTATGTGGCTTCATAACTCCTTTTCTTATGAGAGGATTTTTTTTTTTGCCACAACTGAGAATAGTAACTGGCACATTGCCCCTAAAAACCCATGTTCTATTCCTCAGATGCCTGGATATGTGTCAATGGCTATTAGAACTATTTGGAAATCCATAGTTTGGGCAGTGACTTGACCTATGGCAAGATTTTTCTCCCAGGCACTCAAACAACAGCAATAAAACAAAACATAAAAATTATGTGAGCCATGCAAAGAATAGACAAGCAAAAGAACAGAGAGAGAAGAAGGAAAGAAACACTGAGAAGGAAAGCCTGCCACGGAGAGGCAGGAGGTTTGACAAATTCCTGACTTCCATCACGGGGCAGAGTGGGGCCACGTGTTTCCGACTTTATTTTTTAGTATGATTCCTTATTTTATCCTTAACTTAAACTTTCTTGAATTACTCTCAGGAAAATAATCAATCATAAGAATCTATACTAAAATAAGAGAATGGAGATGGTCCCTAAAGTGACCTTCCTCCCTCCCTCCCTCCCTCTCTCCCTTCCTTCCTTTTTCCCTCTCCTTTTTCCCTTTGATCTCTATCTGGTCACTAATTTAATATAGACTATTTCAATATTAACTGCATCAAGTATAGCCAGCTATATATTCCTTCATAAAGTCCTAAACATTACCACACATGTTGTAATAAGGGGTTTCCTTTCTCTTTCATTCTCACTTTGCTCTCTATATTCTTCCCTGTTCTTTCACATTTGTGATTTTTAGGTTTGGAGGGTTCTGCCTCACAATCTTTGAGTCTCAAGCTCCCATGTAGCCTGATACAGGTATACCTGCAAAGATGGAAAACTCAAATTGCTTTCTGCCCTACATAACACTTGCTTGAAAAAAAAAAAAAAGCACGTTGCTACCTACTTGGCTCAGTGGTTGAGCATCAACCTATGAACCAAGAGGTCACTACTTCGATTCCCAGTCACCACAATGATTCTCTCTCATCATTAATGTTTCTATTTCTTTCTCCCTTTCCCTTCCTCTCTGAAATAAGTAAAATTATACATTTTTAAAAGTATGAATATATTTTCTCCTCCGAGGGACATCTTAAATTTAAAAACTAAATCCCTAAGTGCTAATGGAAAGTGCCTTTTTATAGTTGTTTTCACATATAAAAAACAATTTTCATATTCTTTAGTAATTTTTAAAAAATTCTTTCTTCTTTAGGAACTTACTGATAATTTCACTTAGAATTACTCAGAGGACATCAAGCTTCTCTCCAAAATCTTTTTATATCTTTATTGTCACCCTCATCTTTTATGTTTTGTCAATTTGCATTTAAATTTTTTTTTTTATTTCTGAACTAAAAGTTCAGACAGTGTCTATATAGTTTTACTATGTTTACCATTTAGTTGATGATATATGCTCACCATTAGCTTTTTCTTATTTTTTAGAAAAAAAACTTTTCTGGTTATCAATTTTCATCTTGCAAATTTCAATATATGAAGGTGAGCTGTAATAAATTTCATTACAAAAAATGTACATTCATTAGACATTAGTTTTGCAGAATTTTATTACTTTTATAATTATTCTAGCCTACACACTCAAAAATTAATATTATACTATAAATTATCTCTCAGTAACAAAATATTTTGTTTGTCCTTATATGTATTTGTTATGAGTAAGTTACTGTTTGATTTTGAAAGTGCTCTTCCTTAGTTGAATGCTAGATTTCTTAAAAATTATCTAAGATTAAAAGTTAACTGATGAAACATAGAGATATAATTAACCCACAATCTCTCATTATTATACAACTGGGTTTATGCTTTATGTGAGTTTGTATATATGCATATGTTCTTTTTTTCCTATTTTAATACTGTCTTTGACATTGTTTTAAATGTTCTTCTTGTGTTCAGTGACCTATGGAAAGTTACTGACTTGAGTAATTTAGCCCTTTCACTGGACACCAGCAAACAAGAAATTATCCAGTATACATAGTATTCTGGCAATTTATCTGCTGATATTTCCCACTATAAACAAGAAATCCAAAAAGGAGCTTGAAAAATTAGGTTTTAGGGGAATCATTATCACACTTTCTTCAGAAAACTCAAGAAAAATCATAGTGCTAGAAGCTATCCATTTGTAAACACTATCATGAAAGTGCAACAAGGAACTTGGAAGGCTGATGAACCTTGAGCTTTAGCAAGGCTAAACACTGTGCACTGGTTGTTCTGTTGAGCTAATGGTGGCTTGAGCAATTTCCTGACCTAATAGTCTCAAACTAAATCTTCACTAGTAGCTACTGACCTTTAAGATAGCCTGTCTGCTGCTGGATTGCCTGCCTACCTGAGGGCAATATGTGTATTCCAAAACTGAATAAAAGCTAACAGGGCCAGGGCTTTAGGGAGCCTCCCCACTAGAGAAAGGTTTCCACTGACCCCCATGCCTTCTAAACTCATATTTCTTGTCTAGTGTGTCTGTTTGTGCACAGCCCTTTTTCCAGATCTTGAACCCTGGCCACAAATTGATGCGTCATTCACATTGTAGGAGAGATATGAAAGTACAATAGAATCACCAGAAAATCATTTAACATCTTGCTTTCCTTTCTTCCTTTCAGTCCTTGCAAATCTGATAAACCAAATCATTTTCATGCCATTGAGTGATGGTGCTGAATGCTGACATCAGGCGTTTGTAAAGTCTATTGCTTAACACTGACATTAAGTGGAAGCCATTTAGGAATAATGCTTTTAAATCACTCAAAAAATTAAAGAAAGGATAGAAGAATAGAAGAAAGGGAAGAAAATTACTAAATGCTAAGATTACTGATTTGGGATTCAAAATAAACAATAATTAGTGGGATTGATCACAAAAGATGTATCATTACTTAGTTATGGTTTAATAGTCCTAAATAATTACTTCCATTCAAGAAAAAAAATTAATAAAGTGGTGGAGATATAAACACAATAGGGAATTTAAAAAATAAAGTAATTGTATAAGAAGATAGAAGAAGTAATTAAAAGAGAAAAAAATATATAGACTTTTATAGAGTCCTTACATATTAAAGGCTATAATAAAAGTGGTTGCAATGTATTTTGTTCAAATCTACATTTTCTATAATCCATGCATAATTTTTTAAATTTTAGATTGATTCTTCCTAGCATGAAGTCAATTTCTAGTTGTTTTTTTTCTTCAGTGCCTATGTTGTCATTTGGTAGACTAACTTACAAAATAAAAATAAAATTTTAACACTTTCCAAGCAAAATATAATTAAAAGAAGAAATGAACTAGAGATATATGAACTAATAACATTATCAAATATTTGTAAAAGTGGTGATTATCTATTCTTTGAAATTCTTAACTTTATAGTTCCTCTCCATTAGTACATAACTGAAGGACAAATGTGCATGTGATCAATATTCCAAAGATTTTGGAAAATTCAATGTTATATATATTCTTTGATTTATATAAAATCCACCTAAAATGTTTGTAATACTTTATGTAATTAAAAAATATAAAAATAAATAAAATATGTCTTACCTCATTCTGAAGATCCCGGATCATCTTGCTCTTTCTTTCCACTTCGGTCTTTAAAAAATTAATCTGAAAATGAATAGAAAAGTATGTAGACACATTTCTTACGCATTTTTGTGGCTCTCATATATTTTCATGATGTTCAACAAATATTGAAAAAGAACAAAGGATTAACATTTTCATTAACTAAACTTTCATTGCCCAATTCATATATATACACCTACTGAGTATATAAAAATATCCTTTTCTCATGTAATAGAATATTTTTAATTGAGATGTACATTATAAATGTAACCCTTATCTGTTTAAACCTCAATTTGCATATTTTTATTTTGTTTTTTTTTTCTTTCTTTCAGAGAAAGGAAGGTTTAGATTTTTGATAGTGACTGTTATTTTATTATGATTTATAAGGCACCCTCAGCAATTACTGTAACCCTAACTTAACATTTCAATTAAGCAATAAATGTTATGTATTCTGCGCTCTCCCAAGTCTGTTTTCTTAGATTATGTAAATAAACTGTTGTGTTTTCACTTCTTATCTACCTTATTTTACAGCTTAGAGTGTCCTATTCTGGGGAAGAAGGGTTGCTGGCAGCAGCCATGAAGACCTGCAGGTGTCTGCTGTAGCTACAGATTCCCTTTAAAGAGACAGAGCATTGGAATGAGAGGAGGAAGCAGTTGAGAAGTGGCATATTCACACCTCCTTCCGCATCTCCTCAAGTAGTCTGCAGGAGAGATGGCAAGTCCACAGCCCCTACCCCTGACATATTTGTTCTGCTTTCCCTCTCCCTCCTTCTAAAAACCTCTGCCTGCACTGATATATTAAAGTGGATGTTTTTGAGGACAGGAGTCCCCCATCTTTTCAAGACATCAGCACTCAAATAAACCTCTTTCCTTTTTTTGCCAGCACCTGTATCACAAATTTAGCATTCAATGCAGCAGGCAGTAAATGAGATTGGTTACATAATAATCAGTAAACTACATTAGAAAGGTTTGTTACTTAGGAGTCCTAGAAATTACATGGCACACCTGGAGCCACACAGTGAGAGAGAGAGGAGAGGGGAGGGGAGGGGAGGGGAGGGGAGGAGAGAGAAGGGGAGGGAAGGAAAGCTGGGACTGAGATTCTACTTTTATTAGGATTGAAGGTGAAGGACTAGTTTCAAGGGCTTGTTCTTTATCGGTGAATTTAAAATATAAGAGTGGGAATTTAGGCTTGGAAAGAGAAAAACAAATAATCCAGTTATCAATGAGTTATGGAGATCAACCAAAACTTCTAAAACCAATGAGTGGATGTAGGTGTGGGGGTAAGGGAGGAGAGAAAGGGAGCTTTCTGAGGCTGGCAATTTGTTTACTTTAGATGGCCATCTTTGAAATAAACGCTTCTTTGCAGTGAAGTCTTCTGCAATCAAGCTTAAGCAATGCCCTTGCATTACAAAAAAGAAAAAAGCAACCTACCAGCATATTTGATATGTTACAGATTTTGACTTTTTTTGAACTATTTAAAGCCATCTTGCTTATATTAATATCCTGCTTTTCCACTGATACCATTATTTTCCCCAAATCCTCTGACTTTGATACTATTCAGTCAGTTATCCATAATTAACACCTAATTAAAATTACAATGAAAACATATTGCAATGTCAATACTATAATTGTTTAAATGTTAATTTGGGACAGATTAAAAGGAAGATTTTAGAATGTAATTCTCAGATATTCAGGACCTAAACTATATTCAGAATACTTAAGAAGTTTTAGCATTTTGAATCCATGGGTCTAGAAATGCAGCCATTTTTAACATCCTTAGAAAAATGAACCTTTTAGCAGATAGTTAAATAATTCTCAGAGACAAAAATATCATTTATTTACATTGAATACAGAATAAAAGAACAGAATAATTCTTTATTCTTAATGAAAGTCAAAGCTTGAAGCTAATTCTTTCCCTTAAACTAATTATGTCTCAGTTAGGGCAAGTTAAGCCATAAAAATTAGCAAGAGTAATGAAATGCCTCTAATGAATATTAATATCTTTAATTACTTGGTTACACCTGAGAACTTCTTCCTGGCTATTAGGTATTTCACGAGGAACACAGATATAAAAGATTCGCCATGCAGTTATTTGCTTGGGGATAAAAATGAAAGTTCACATCTTCATAAAAAATGTTTTCAACACAATTAGATCAAGATATGCTTTACTGCTTTTTCAACTTAATTTTTCAGAAAATTCTCTTTTTTATATTTTGTGATTTAAAAGCCATGTCACTGTTAAGTTGCAAGCATTTTACTATAGATGTGCCAAATGATGTGGATATTTGCAACATCTCTGGCATAAAAATATACAATCTGTTATTTTTATGGAAAAAGGCATAGTAATTTTAAATGTATTCAAGGACATAGCTTAGCTGCTCTTAAGTCTAAAATAGCACAATATTTACAGAATCAATTCCAAATATGTTTTCTTTGAGAGTGAGCAGTTACAGTTATCTTAATTTCCCTTTCTTACCCAGTCTTCAATTACACCACTATAGTCTTCTTGACAGGAAAAATAATTATTGAAATATTTGCAACAATAAAAAAAAATATATTAATTGAATCCTTAGTTAACCTAGAATCTTCATATAGGGTAAAAAAGCATAAACTAAATATTTATCAAAATTTTAGAAGTGTTATGACTTTCAGTAATATGAGATCTGTGTTCTAGATGCTACCAATAAACATTAAAAAAATATAAAATATGTATTTAGATATTTTTGCATAAGAATATTTATATACTATGTATATAATGTACTATTCACACATATAAATATGTAAATATAAAAATATAAATATAATTCATATTATGTAATATGGTATATATGTATATGTAAATATAAAATGTATATAAGTCATACAAATATTTATATGCTATAATTTATATAGCTATATAAAAGAATTTTAATAAATGTATGTTATTATCATATTTGTTAAGGTTTCTGTCATCTCTTTCTACACTCTGACTTAGAAAATTATCATTCAATTTGAAACAGAACAAATGCTTTCAAAGATGTAAGTATTATTTCAGCTGCAGATGCATTTATTGATGATATATTTTGTTGATATAGTCTGGAATTTGTTTATATAGGATTTTTGCAGCTACATATACCAATGAAAAATAGCTATTAGTTTATTCATATTGTCATTAATTGATTTGAAATCATAAATATACATGCTCACAAAGTGAGATTATAATTTTAGCTCTTTTTCTATTTTCCAAAAACATATTTGCTTAGGAATTTGCCTAGAAATTAACTAACCTTTAAAAATTATGAAGAAGTGCCCAGCTGGCATGGCTCATGGCTGAGTATTGATTTGTGAATCAGGAGGTCACACTTCAATTCCCTGCCAGGGCACATGCCCAGGTTGCAGTCTCAAACCCTAGTGTGCGATGTGTAGGAGGCAGCTGATCAGTGATTCTCTCTCACCATTGATGTTTCTATCTCTCTTTCCCTCTCCCTTCCTCTCTGAAATCAATAAAAATGTATTACAAATTAGGTAGAAGTTACAATAAAAACTTTCTTGTTTCCTCTAGCTGGTTTGGCTCAGTGGATAGAGCATTGGCCTGTGGATCTGGCACATACCTCAGCTGCAGACACCTCCCTGGTCCAGGCCCTGGTCAGGGCTCATGCAGGAGGCAACTAATCAATGAGCTTCTGGCACATTGATATTTCTCTCTGTCTTTCCCTCTCTTTTCCACTCTCTCTAAGAATCTATGGGAAAATATCCTTGGGTAAGGATTTAAAAACAAAGAAGTAGTAAAACAAAACCAAACCTCCCGGCTCTGAAATTTTGGGGAAAGGAGGTCTTTTTTTTAGCACAGTAAAATTCAATCCATATTTGGTTATTAAAGTAATGACTTTATTCCTGAAGAATTATTGGCTTTTGATATTTATTTATCTAAGAATTTACATGTAAAATTCCATGAGAAAGTTGCTTTATTATAATAAATTAGAGTAAAAGTTACAAGGGCACATCACACATAACAATACTTGTTGCTGACATAAACTTTTTTTTCCTCATGATAGATAGAAACATAAAACTACTTGTATGTGTATATGTGCATATGTATTGAATATGATTAAACACATTTTTATAGTACGCTGTTGTAGTAGGTAGGTGTGGAAGACAGATAGAGAAGAGAAATTTGAGGAATGTTTTTAGCTTCTACTCATAAAATAATTTTGCAGACAATTGAACATAAAATTTATTCAAGTTTTCCAGAGGAGTGACTCTAAAATGAATCTTTTTGATATTTTGTTTTGGTGTTTATCATCAGTGATTATTGCATTCCTTTTTACTTAACACCAGTTTTTGTGTGTGTGTTATGAAGATAGATTACTGTAAAAAATGTTTGCCTTTAACAGCAGATTTATAAAACTGTATCCATTTATCTTTCCTTCTCCTAGTGGAATACATAAAGAGGCAATTATAACACAAAGATATGGTAATAACAGCTATGCATATGTTATTGTAATTACATATAGGAAGGTCCCACCTGCAAGGGCACTAAGTTTATAGAAGTCAAGAAGAGAACCCAAGAGATGAGTTCTCTGCTCTGTGGAGTGTTTCAGAAACTCATTAAGTTGTCCAATATTAGGTAAAAGAGGTGGCATTTATCTGTGTAAGAAAGGGAGACCAGTCTATTTCCTAGTTCTGATATTGATTTCCTTGGAGTATAGATAAAAGTCTAGAGTGTTCTTATCTTAGATGATGTAAAGTTTCTATCAGACTCCGTCCCAGAATATCACAGTGTATTATTCTCTTAAGGGGACTACTACCACATAAAAAAAGGCTCTCACAGGAGAAATAAGTGTCCCAACTTTAAAGTGATATGAAATTTACTCTCTTCTGTTCTTCACTAACCATTCTCTTATCTCCTTTTATATATTCTGGCAAAGACCAAAGACCAAGATAGTAACTTCTCATTTACACATTGTGCCGGCTCCAGTAAAATTTCCTTTGAAGTTCCTTTGAAAATTTTGTCTGTGCTGTGAATTGTGACTATAGCAATGACTACATTTTCTGACTCTTGTCATCAGGTGGTGGCGTGGTGTATGTATTTGTTAACTTTAAGAGAGGAATGAGGTGTGCCTTTTGGGATTACTTCACTTCACCTAGTCATTCCAATATTTTTATTTCTAATTGAAGGTTTACACATCATGTGCTAAATTTTCATTTTTATATTTTAATTTTATAAAATATACAATGAAAAAGGAGAATTCTGTGCTGAAATATATTCTGATTCTCTCTACCTCATTTCCCCCATCTCCCTCTCCCTCTATCTTTGCTGTTCCATACACACACAGACACACACACCCTCACACATCAATGTATCCGTATAATAAAGAGCTAATATGCAAATGGCTGTCACATCCTCACACCTTTGCACCCTTGCACCCTTGTGTGAGAACTGCTATAACACCCAACACTGGGGAGAAGGGAATGGGAACCAGCCAGGCTGTGGTCCAGGAGAGAGACAAGCTAGCCGCCCCACGGTCCCAGTGCCTGCAGCTGCGGCCCAGGCAAAGCTGCCCACCCACAGTCCCCTGTGGCTGCTGCTGGCCCAGGTGAAGCCGGCCTGGATCCTGGGTGCCTGTGGCTGGCCAGAAGGAGGGAAGCCCGGGTCCTGGGTGCCTGCAACCAGCCAGAGGAGGGAATCCTGGGCGCGGGACAAGTCAGAGGAGGTTAGGGGTGATCGATCAGGCCAGCAGGGGAGCTGTTAGGGGTAATCATATTGTTAGGGATGACAAAGTAATATGTCTGAGTTATCCGACTTCAACCTCCTGCTGCCTGTTGCTGCTCCTTCCCCACCCCCTCCAAACCTGTCTGTCTTCTGATGGTATGCTTTTCAAATACAGACTAACCCATACAGAGCTGCAACCCCAACCATTTCCTTGTATCAAGTTTTCACACTCCATTCCACTATGCCCCTGCCTTAATCAGCCTAGGGCTAGGTAATCAGACCACCAGGTGTGGTTTCTATGCCACAGGACCCGGTGAAATAATTTAAACTGGTCATTCCATACACTACTTACTCTGCCTCCCCCATTTCTTCCCACAGAAGTTACAGTAAAAACTCTGCCTCCCTCTGCCTTATGGCCATACAATGCTTCTCTGTGGTCCCTGTCACCTTGCATGCCACCTCCCTTGAGAACTGTGAGAAATAAACTATCTTTTCTAAACTATCTTTTCAATGGTAGTGTTCCCTATTGGTCTTACAATACCTCCAATTTTCTCTCGATATACTATATTTTAAAACAATTTCAGGTTCAGGACCCAAGATACAGGGCTGAATCCACATAAATAGTGCATAAGGTATCTGGGGAATAATGTAGAAATCTGTTCTCAGCACTGCTTTCAAAAGCATCATCCCTTCTAGCATCCTTATGCTTGGATATTATTTGTAAGAATTAAAATGTGGAGTTCCAGAGAGCATTATTTGAAAGAAAGTATCTGGAGAGAACTTTGATTCTTTCTCTTTTTGTTTTTTATCCTCACCTGAGGATATTTCTCCATTGATTTTTAGAGAGAGTGGAAGAAAGAGGGAAAGACAGAGAGAAATATTGATGTGAGAGAAACACATCAACAGGTTGCCTCTTGCTCTCGCCCTGAGGAGGGAGGACCCTGAAACTGAGGTATCTGTCCTTGGCTGGAATTGAACCAGGAACCTTCGGTCCACAGGCTGACACTCTCTCCATTGAGTTGAACTGGCTAGGGTGAGAGAATTTTGATTTTTAAACTTTGTATCAGAATCACCTGTGGTGTTGACTAAAGAGGTAGTTGATATGCCTTCCCTTGATGTGGTGTGTGGCTTAGGGATCTGTACAGCTTAATTTAGTTCAAAGACAGGTACACCCCACAATTCAAGGACCATTGCACTGAAGTGGGGCTTGATTCCAGCACTCCTGCTCCATTCTTGCCCTCCTTCAGATTTTCATCCCTAAATGAGGGTTGAAAACTAGAAGTCCCCTAAGGATCACATACAATAAAAATATGTGTTTGAATTTTTATGATATTGGTAACTGAACTTTCTTTATTGTGTATTCATTTTTATTTTTACATGTATATTTGTTCCATAGTGATTTTTTAAAAAAAGTAACAAAGAGAAACAAGATGGCGGCATAGGGTGGACACCGTAAATGCAGCTGTGAACAACTATTTCAGAAAAACCTCGAAAAGAACACACGGACACCACTCGCACCCACAGGACGGCTGGCTGAGTGAAAATCCTACAACTAGAGAAGAGTCTGAGACTCAGAGCAGCAGCGGAAGCAAAGTACAGAGGTACGGAGGCGCGCGCA
>PVJC01010033.1:0-44583 GCA_004026665.1 Murina feae
AGAAAGGGAGTGGACTGACAATTTTTGGGGGTTAAGGGTGTTGGGGATGCGTGAAGAGACTGGACAATAATTGTACACCTATGGATGAGGACAATGAGGGGGGCAAGGTCAGAGGTTGGGGTGGGAATTGGGAGGAGGGGAGCTATGGGGGAAAAAAGAGGAACAACTGTAATAATCTGAACAATAAAAATAAATTTAAAAAAAAAAAGAAAAGAAAAAAAAAATAAAAAATAAAACGAGGGTGAATAAAGGAGCGTGGTGTTGGGAGGATTCGATGAGATTAGGCACTTCCCGCTGCCTGACACTAGAAAGCACTTGACAAATGGCAAATGTCAATAGGCAGAGCTGAAAGAGCCTTGAGGAAGATCCACCCAACCTTCTCGCTTTATTAAAGAGGAAACTTCAGAGAGGTCCTGGGACTGACCCACGATCTGCAAATAAGCCAATGGCAAGAGTCCGACTGGACCCAGATCCCAGACTCTCCTTGTTAATGGGCTCAGTTTATCACGGACAGCCCTGCAATCATCCCTCCCTGTGCTGGGCTCACCAACTGTGAGGGGCAGCTCCCAAGGTAAGTGTGGTGTGCACACCTTTCTTACATCCACAAAACCCAGCCTCACACCAGGCAGGTGACCAGGCTCACTACTCAATGTGAACTGGTCCGTGGATGTGCTCCTCCTCCCCTCACTGCCCTGTAGTCCAGTTCACATTATGTTCCATGGACAGGGCCCTGTGCCAAGCTCAGTCCCCTTACCTATCACCTACCCAAGCCTAGTCTGGGTGGTAAGGGAAGACTAGGCACAAAAGGATGGGGGGTGACATCAAAAATCAGGAGGGGACAGAGCAGGCCTGAGTGAAGGAATGTGGCCAGAAGGCTTGGAAGTATACTTGGGGCCAGTGTGGGCTGGTGCAGCCGGAGGAGAGGGGAATAATTGAAAGGCAAGGGAGGTGGGATAGGGGGCTGGGAAGGAAGGTTGTGGCGGCTGGTATGCAAGGATCCCTAGGCTGAGGGGGCTCTGGACCAGCTGGCCTGCTGGGTTTCTGCCATACTAAGGGACTAATTAGGCAGCCTGGGGCAGGTCCCAAAGCACTGAGCTGTGTGCCCTTAAGTAAATGAGCAGCCAAGGTTGTATCTTGTCCCCAGACCCTAGGGGTAGCCTGTTTGAACTTGTCCTTTTCTGGGAAACTTTCCACCCTTGATGTCTCAGGAGCCCTGGAATCTCTCCCAGCTCCTTCCAAAGCATGCATTAAAGCTTTCTAATTAACAGGAGCTGAAAAGTGAACCTTAGCTTTAAAATGGCAACAGGGAAAAGAAAGAGAGCTTGGGTTCCGTATTCCTTAATGGAGTCATCTTAAGTTGTAGAACTCTGTAGGCTGAAAGGACTTGAGGGACCATCTGGTACAAACCTCTCATGTTACAGAGAGGCAGGGAGGTCCAGAACAGGGAGTGATGGACCCAAGGTCAATTAGCCTGTCAGTGCACTGACACCAGACTCTAGGGCCCCCATAGCCAGGCCAGTGCACTTTCAGAGACAGGACAAAGCCTCAGTCACTGCATTCCATCTTTTCACCTAGGAATACCTCCAGAGCCACACCAACACTGTCACAACATCTCACCTCCCCAAGGGGGTCTTGGAAAATCCACACTTCTAACAAAGGCCCAAGGTCATTCACACCTTTTAGTACAGGTTTCTCTCACCTGCTCAGAGCTCGCTCCCCTCCCAAGTCACAGGAGGTAAACTGAAGGGAGGGAAGAAAGACATGGAAGTTTCTGGCCACCAGAGAAGCGGATGGGATGTGTTCACCTCGGGGAGGTTTACAGGTTAAACCCACATCCCTGCAGGGCCTAGGCCGGCCCTGAAATGAAGGGGGAAGGGTGGAAGGGCTGAGACTTTGAGCAGAAAAAAAGAACACACAAACATCACGTGGCTGAGAGAAAGGCTTTCACAGCAATACTCCAGAAGGGCTGAGAGAGATCTGGGAACTACAGCAGTGCGTGTGGGGTCCAGAATCAGGTTTTCCTACCTGGAAAGAACACAGACTTTGGAACCCCCAGATTTGAGTTTAAATCCCTTCTCTGGCACATCCCACTACATAACTTGGGGGGCAACGAGGGGAGCAGTAATGAGCCCCTTTGTTTTCCTCATTTTACGAAATAGATGCATAAAGAAAAGCATGGAGCAATGATTATTCATGCCATTGAGACTTTCCTCGTGATATTAAACCATCTCTTGCCCCTTTGTAAGTATGCTGAGAGCAAAAAGCATAGCTGCTTGTCCATCTGGGGTCAGAGAATGAACCTGGAGAAACTTGGAGTGTGACTAACTTTCTAAGCCACGTCCCACCTCCTCCCCTGTGAGTGATATAACCTGAGGGGAATGCGTCTGATCAGCATGGAACTGCTCACAGCACCTAAGGAGGATGTGCAACTCCATTTTATCCCACTCCAAACCACAGAGGTTTCTGATGGCCAGTCCCCCAACACCTCCGCCCTGTGCCCCGAGCTCTCCCATACCATCCACCACAAGTTCTGTCTTTGTATCCTACTTGCCATGCTTAATAGATGTCACCTAACATGACTCCATTTCTGGAGGGCGCTGGGAGGAAGAAAGAGGAGGGTAAATGTTTTCCCACAGGTTACAAATGAGGAAGCTAAGGCAAGGAAATTAGATTGTCTGCTGCTACCTGACAGCCAGTCCAAGGCTGGTTCTCAACTCAATGGCTGGGAGTAGTGAAGCTACGTTGGACGGGAGTGGTAGACAGAGGCTTAGGGATTCTAAGAGCAAACCCAGGGGGTTGAGCTGAGAAATTTTTTAAATATTTGTCAATAAATATAGACGGTGTGCCCTGTTCCATTAAGAAAGAAAAAAAAAGTACCCTGGCCAGTGTGGCTCAGTTGGTTGGATCAGCATCCTGTACACTAAACGACTGCAGGTTCAATTCCCAATCAGGGCACATGCCCAGGTTGCAGGTTTGATCCCAAGAAACTTGGAAGTGTGTCAGAGGTAGCTGATAGATGTTTCTCTCTCATAGATGTTTCTCTCTCTGTCTTCCTCTCCCTTTCTCTCTCTAAAATCAATAAAAACATATCCTTCGGTGAGGATTAAAAACAACAACAAAAATTTTTTAAGTCCTGGCTGGGTGGTTCAGTTGCTTGGGCATCATCCCGTACATCAAAAGGTTCAATTCCCAGTCAGGGCACATGCCTAGCTTGCGAGTTCGGTTCCCGGTTGAGATGCATTTGAGAGGCAACCGATCAATATATCTCTCACTCTCACTCTCTCTCTCTCTCTGTCTCTCTCGCTCTCTCTCTCTCTCCCTCCCTCCTTCCTTCCTCTCTAAAATCAATAAGCATATCCTTGAGTGAGGATTTTTTTTAATCATTTTTTTAGATGTAGGGAATCAGGTAATCTAATAGAAGAGATAGGTTAACTATCCTCATCATCCTCATCATCACCCCCACCTGCTACATAGTGCTTTCTACATGTTAGGCAGATTCTAGATGCTTTACATATGTCAACTCACTTAACATTCACAGTAACCTTGTGAAATAGGTGCTTTTTATCCCCATTTTACAGAGGAAAGGGGGGCCTTTAAGAACTTGCCCAAGGTCACGTGACTGAGGAGTGGCTGCCAGGATGTGAACCAGGACATGCAGCCTTCACCATTTCCTGGGCTACCTCTCACCACACAAGCTCCTCCACTCCCAGGTCCATCCCCTTCACCTCCCAGGCCATTAGGTAACAGGCTGGCCGGCAAACTCTCAGGCCCTGAGGCTCCAGTACCTGTAGCAACTGCCTCCCAAAGTGTTTCCTCCAACTGCAAGAGCCAAGGACTCGGATCTTCTTGATGGGCTCCACCAATGTTCTGCCCTTGACCTCCTATGTGTCCAAGAGGAGGCAGGAGCCAGAATTCTACCAGGATATTCTACTCCCATTGACTCAGAACCCCAGAACAGATGGACAGGGGGATTTCTGAGTGAGTAACCAACCGCAGAAAAATAAGGTTATGTAAATCAGCCTGGAACACAAAGAAATCAGACATGGGCTTTCACAGAATCAAGCTGAGCAACACAGGCTCCAGCACTGTTCTTGCCTCGGGGCAGAACTTGGCCTATTGTGAGTTTCTAGACTGTTCCTGATTATAAAACTATAAGGCTTTTACCCCACAGGCAGCAGCAACGGATTGCTAACACATTTGGATTTCTCCCACCAACAGAAGAAAGGCCTTAGGATACAAAAATCAGACAGATAAGTGAAGCTCTGATTCCTCCCCTTCCCTGTGTTCTCTTTTTGCTGAATTATTTTCCCAATGGGCCTCATGTCACCATCTCCCTCCTGCAGCTTCTAAAACTGAACCTAAAGGATACGCCAACTGCTTGGCCTCATCAGGACAGGAGGTGACAGTGGGGGAAACTCCAATGGCAAACCCAGTGGCCCATCAGGGAGCCAGGCGATGAAGGCAGTCTGTGCTGCCTGCCTAGAATTAGCTTGGAACGATGGAAGAGGAGACTGAATATGCTGTAGCTGGAATTTTAGATTTTTCTTAAGTTAGAATGAAGTTATCTTTCCTGCTTGAGCATCTTCTTCAATAAAACCATCTTACTGGTAAAGATGAAAATTTGTCATCCTCAAAGGCTTACCACTCATTCTGGCACTCTGTGTACATCTCCAACAGGGAAGGCTAAGGCAAGTCTAGGGAACAACAAACAAGCTGGAGTGTGTCCAAAGGCGGCAACAGGGTGGTAAGGTCTAGAAATGAAGTGATCTGGGAGACAGCTGGTAGAAGCAGAGACGAGACGAAGAGTAGCTGTTGTCAAATACTTCTGGGTTGTCATGTGAACGGGGGAGCAGGCTCCCTGTCT
The DNA here is from genome assembly GCA_004026665.1 of Murina feae. Lineage (NCBI taxonomy): Eukaryota > Metazoa > Chordata > Mammalia > Chiroptera > Vespertilionidae > Murina > Murina feae. Next base: position 4,865 of record PVJC01010033.1, read on the forward strand.
CAGGCTCTGCCCTTTTACCCATGAGGAAATTGAGGCTTAGAGAGGATCAGTATATTGCAAGGCGAACCAACAGAGCTGGTCTAAGAAGCCGAGCTTGCCCCAGGGCCTGCATCTTGACCCACTGCACTACACACGGTGGCAAATGCCTTGGTCATTTAAGAAGCCAATAACAAAAGGCCACATATTGTATGATTCCATGTATATAAAAACTAGAGGCCTAGTGCATGACATTCGTACACTGGGGGGTTGGGGGGCTGGCAGGGGGAGTCCTCAGCCTGGCCTGCACTCTTTAGCAGATCAGAGCCCTCGGGGGATGTCCAACTGATGGCTTAGGCACGCTTCCCAGTCGCCAGTAGGACATCCTTAGTGCTGCTGCAGAAGGAGCATCTGCCCCCAGGTGGTCAATGGGTGTCATAGCAATCTGTTGTTCCACCATTTGGTCAATTGGTATATTACCTTTTTATTATATAGGATGTCCATAACATGAAAATCTATAGAGATGCAAATAGATTAATGGTTGTCTAGGGCTAGGGATGAGGGAGAAACTGGAGGAATGACAATTATGGCTATTGGTACGGACTTTCTTTTAGGGGTGATGAATGTTCTAAAATGGATAGTGGATGCCCGGTTGGTGTGGCTCAGTACTGGAGCATCGAGTTATGAACCAGGAGGTCACGGTTTGATTCCCAGTCAGGGCACATGCCTGGGTTGCAGGGCCAATCCCTTGTGGAGGGCATGCAAGAGGCAGCTAATCAATGATTCTCTCTCAATATTGATGTTTTTATATCTCTTTACCTCTCCCTTCCTCCCTGAAATCATTAAAAACATTTTTAAAATAATAAAAAATGTAAAAAGAACCAGTTGACTACCCTGGCCAGTGTTTCCCCTTGGTTAGAGCGTCAACCCACACACCAAAGGGTCGCAGGTTCAATTCCTGGTCAAGGGCACATACATGGGTTGCAGGTTCAATCCCCAGCCCTTGTTGGGGCATGTGTAGGAGGCAACCAATCAGTGTTTCTCTTTCCCTCTCCCTCTCACTCTCCCTTTCCCTCTCCTTCCTCCCCACTTCCACTCTTTCTGAAATCAGTGGAAAAATATCCTTGGGTGAGGATTAAAAAAAAGAACCAGTTGGCTCTCAACAGATTACAGGGAACCTGATAAGAGATAAAGATTATGAATCAAGCAAGGGAAGACAGCAGCTCACAAACTCACTACCCCTTGCCCAAGATGTCACTCACTCGGTCAACAAATATTTATCAAGAACCTACTCTAGGCCACAATTTAGAATGCTCAACATCGCAGGTCAGTGAACTGGAGTCCAGAGGCCAGATTCAGCCTGCCAAGCAAAATGTGCCAACCCCTGTACTAGATGCTAGAGCCATGGGTGAAGGGAAGGGGTGAGTGATAACAGTCAGGTTCTCCTTGTGCAGTTCACATCCCAGTGAGACAACCATACAGGTGAGATCCAATTACAATGCAGAGAAATGTCATAAAAGGAAAGAACTATAGCCTGTGTGAGCTCAGAACAAGGGACTGACCTAGGTCAGAAAAGGCTTCCTGGCTGATGGACCTGACTCTAACAACTGAAAGAAAAGGAGGAAGCCACATTTACAAAGGCTCTGGAGAAACGAAGGGGTGGGCAGAACATGTGGTCTGGTAAAGGACTAAAAGGCACCAAGGCAGCAGTACAGCGTGGTGTGCAGGGCAGCCTGCCCTCCCCCGCCCATCCCCAGGCCTCGCAGCCCTAGGTCCGATGACTGGAGGCTGTAAGAACAGGGCCGAGAGCCAGCTCCTGACAGTGCTAATTGTGTACAAACCCTCTGCCAGATGACCTAGGAAGGCAGAGTTTGGAGAATTAATCAATGGAAAAATGTTTCTTAATCACCTTACAGAGTGCCCATCACTTTCTTTACCCAATGTCATTCAGGATATAAAATAAGAAAAAGATGCAATCTCAGACTTCAAAGAGAAAACCAGAAGTTGAGGAAACAAGCCCAAGCCCTCAGCTCTGCTACTCAAATGTAATGGCGCTCACCCAGGGCCTAGAATGTACTTCCCCAGGTTTCCCAACAGACTGTTCCCTCCATTCCTGGAGGTCTCTATCAAATGTAACATTTCCCTACCTACCCCACACAAATAATACACTTGTCTCTCTCCTTCTTCCCGCTCCTCCAGTCCCTCTCCCCGACCCCTCCTATGCCCAGGCATTTCCTCCCCATGCCCTAACCTTGCTTAGTTTTCTCCAGTACATTTAACTCCGCCCATTATACATGCATCTGTTCACTGACCAGCTTACACTCGAATGGAAGCCTTCTGAGGACCAGAACTTGGTTTTTTTCCAGCACTGAGATCTGACATAGAGTCAGCTCTCAAATAATGGTTTGTGGAATAAATGCAAACACAAAACTCAAAGAAAACTTAATCCCTAAATTCCTTGATTTGTAACCTCGGGCAAGTTATTTCTTTATGTCTCAGTCTCCTCGTTTGCAAAATAAAAATAATAAAAGTATCTACTTTGTGAGTAAATAAGGAAATGCACATAAAGGCTGATTGTTGTTATTACCATGATCATTTGCTAGGGGTCTATTTTTGTGCCATGTGTTAAATATATAGCTCATTTATTTTTCATAGAAACCCATGATGTAACTTTTATTACAAGTTCCCTCTAGATAGATGAGACTAGGTAAGCTGTCCAAGGTCACACAGTGACTAAGCAGCAGAATTTAAATTCAAACTAGCACCACTGGGCTTCAAGGTCCCTGCTCCTTCCTCTCTGCCTGCCTGCAAACTGAAAATGCCAGCGGAGGCTGGAGAGAGGGTGACTGGCGTACCCTGGAGCAGTTGGGGCGTGACCCTGGAGCAACAGGGACTGGATTCTGTACTGAAAGACTAAAAGGACTCAGAGCAGACAAAAGTCATTCTAGGTCAAAAAAAAGGAGGAGGGGCAGTTCTTTTCCACAAGAGACTTACACTACCGTAATACAAACAAGAGAGGACAATAGTGGAATCACAGGACTGGCGCTTGGATGAAATCTGAGATGTATCCGGTCCAACCACTTGTTTTGTGGAGCAAGAAACTAAGCTGGACGAGTGACCTGTGAACAGTTGGGAAATCAGTAGATTGTGCCTATGTTGATGATGCTTCTGTTCTAAACTAGATGTATTTTTACTTATTCATTTACTTCTTCAAAAGTCACACAAGTAAAACATGCCCTCTATAGCCAGAAAAATTAAGCCAAATGAGGAAAAGGTTAATAGTGTCCCAACCACCAGCCAAAAGCTATGTTAAGCAGTTTTACATTTAACAGGTTCTGAGTTACATTCAGTGGCTTGCATATCAGAACAGAGTAGGAACCTGAGTGAACTGGGCTTCTGTTTCCAAGTCTGTTTGCAGTTCATTTGTTCATTCATTCATTCACCCAGCAAGCATGAGGATTTCATTCGTAATTGGCACAGTTCCAATTATTGGGATTCTGCAACAAATGTACATAATAAAATGACCCTACATTCCTTTCCCACAAAGGTTGGGAAGAAGCACACCCATTGCTGTTAACTGCCACTGTTAAAAACAAAAACAGCAGCAACTAAATAACTACATTCTGGCCCAAGCTCTCAGCAAGAACATATGCATCACCACTACTGCCCCTATGCCTCAAGGAAAGTGCTTTTTCAAAGCATATACCCACAATTTCTTTTCTTTTCTTTTTTTAATCCTCACCCGAGGATATTTTTCCATTAACTTTTACAGAGTGGAAGAGAGAGGGAAAGACAGAGAGAAATATCAACGTGAGAGAAACACATGGGTTGGTTGCCTCCTGCATGCTCGGGCCTGATAAGCCTGCAACCGAGGTACATGACCTTGACCGGAATTGAACTGCCCTTGATCAGAATCGAACCTGAGAGCCTTTGGTCTGCAGGCCGACACTCTATCCACTGAGCCAAACCAGTTAGGACCATAAACCCACAATTTCCAAGAGAGCAGAAAAGGAGATAATAATAGTTTTAGAGACTACAAGGTCAAAGGACAAGAAACTTAAGAAAGCATTAATGTCCCAGAGCCCCCAGAAGGCTGAGTAATGGCAGCAGCAGGAGGGGCTGCCAGTGGCAGGATTAAACTCTGCTTTAGAAAGAGTCCCACATCCACCCCCTCAGGCAGGTGACTGTACCTCCCTTACCTCATGGGTTTATTCTTTGAAGAGGGCAAAGCAGTAGGTCTATGGGCTGAGGAAACCATACAGGGAAATAAATGCAGAGCACCACAATGAAGACAGAGGTTAAGTTGAAGTACAGGAGGCCCAGATTCCAACCCTGTCTTCCTTAGGTTCCTGGGCACAGGTTTAGTCTCAAACCATTCAGGAAGATTAGATGATTCTTCTCTAGAGGATTTACACAGTTCAAGAGAAAACACCCAAGATGCTAACTTCCTGGGTTCCTAAATGAAACAGGCCACCCAGGTCACCCTACATGAGACCTAGAACCCACAAATACCACACACACACACACACACACACACACAAATACACACACAGCTTAATGCCCTACACATGCAAACAGATTACCAGGACCACTAGATTTCTGGAGAAAGCCTGTCACAGGAAAGACAGGGAAAACGCACATACACTTTATAGGAAATGATGAAGAACACCACTTCTTTCCAAAAATAAAGCTATCATTAATGGCCCCAGAGAAATAAGAGGTAAATATTATATCTATAAAACCAAAACAGAATGCTGTATTTAAAAACGTATATTTAGAAAACATAAAAATGCTTAAAAATTAAAGATAATGCTAACTAAAATGAAAACCTCAATAGAAGGGAGTGTAGGGGGGAAGATAATCTAATCTAATAAAAGAGTAATATGCAAATTGACCATCACGCCAAGACACCCAAGCCACACCCACCAGCCAAGCCATGCCCACCAGCCAATCAGAGCGGCTGTATGCAAATTAACCCAGCCAAGATGGTGGCCGGCAGACACAGAGCTGGAACAAGCAGGAGGCTTCCATTGCAACTGCCTGACTAGACTGGCAGGCCTCTGCTCAAGCAACAATATTTCAATTATAGAAGCCATGGAGCTGAAGCAAACAGGAGGCTTCCGTTGCCTGCCTAGGCCTCTGATCAAGGTAACAAAGTTTCAATTATAGAAGATAAATAAACCCCAGAAACCTGATTCCAGCCAGCCTCACTGGGACCTTGGGTCAGTGGGAGCTGTGGGCAGCCTGAAAACGGCCATCAGCCCCTCACCTAGGCTGGCCAGGCATGCCAGCAGGTGAACATCCCCCGAGGGGTTCCAGACTGCGAGAGTGCACAAGCCGGGCTGAGGGACCCCCACCCCCGAGTGCACAAATTTTTGTGCACCAGGCCCCTAGTAAATTATAAGACCAATCCAGGAGATTCAACATTCAAATTCTAGGCGTTGCAGGGGAAAGAAGAAAGAAAATAGGCCCTGGCCAGTGTGGCTTAGTTGGCTGAGCATCATCACATGCACCAAAAGGTCCCCAGTTCAGTTCAATTTCTGGTCAGGGCACATACTCAGCTCGATGTCTCTCTCTTCTCTTCTCTTCTCTTCTCTTCTCTTCTTTTCTCTCTCTCTCTCTCTCTCTCTCTCTCTCTCTCTCTCTCTCTAAATCAATAAAAACATTTTTTTAAAAGAAAATAGCAGAAGCAAATAATCATGAAGTAATTCAAGAAAACTTTCCAGAACTAAACGATGTGTGTTCCAAGATTAAAAGTTTCCAGAGCGCGCCAGATGAAAGTATACCCACACTAAAGCAGGTCGCCTGTGAAATTTCAGACCACTAGAAAGGACCCTAGAGACTCCAGGTAGAAAAATCATGTTATTTACAAAGGATTAAAATCGAAATGGCATTAGATTTCTCAACAATAACTCTGGAATTTAAAGGAAAATTAAGCAATGCTTTGCACAAAAAATAAACTCCTAACCCTAGAATCCTACAGCAAACCAGAATGTCAATATGGTGTGGGTAAAGAATTAATAGTTTCTCAGATAAGCAAGGCCAACAATTATAGAGCACCTCCTCTGTGGTACAACACTCTGCCTCTGGTGCCCACGGTGTTGTTGCCAGTTACTCACTGCCTACCCCCTCTGCACTCTATGGTTGAAACTGTCCACTCCTCTCAATAGCCTCACTGGTGCTATGGGGCTACTAAAGAAGAGCACCCAGCCCAGCAAGGGTTAGCAAGGAGTGCTTAGTGAAGGGAAGTGACATCTAAACTGAATCCTCAAGGATAATTAAAGAATATACAGCACAGTGACGTTCTAGGAAGTGGGATTATCTGCAAAGTCTTGGGGACCCATCAAAATCCATCCATCTGCTGACCCAGACAAGAATCTTCACCAACAGGTGAAACTCAAGCCAAGCACAAAAGAATCCATGCCCAAGTGGCATCAGTGGCATTATCAGGTATTTGGGTTGGTTTTAAATATCAGTCCAGAACAAGGTGATATACAAATCTATAAAATACAACCAATCTAAGCATGAAGAATGAAGACAAGGAGGCAAAGACTGGTTCTGGATATGACCTAAGGGTCCCTGGAGCAGTCTGGCAACCCCACAGGACACAGGACACCATAAAGCCAGTGCCCTAATCAGAAGATGAAACCAGACCTAATAAAACAAGCATGCAGAGGCCCCAGATGAAGAGCACCTGGGACCTGGAGGCCAGGCTGGGGCAGAGAAATTCTCTGTATTTGGACCTTCTCTCTTCCTCTCACTTGCGAAAGCCAGAGCTTTAAGCCCATAAAGATCCTAGGCTGAGATGGGGAATGAAGGCTTGTCAGCTAAATGGCTGGGAATACAACCAGGTCTCCTGGCTACCTCCCACCCCTTTACAGTCCTGTCTGGTTGACCACAGGTTTCCACGCAGATATTCACTTGCTGAATTTCAAGGTAAGAAGAAACAGCCAAGAATGAGTAACAGTCTGGCCTCTCTACCATTCTAACTCAAATTTACGGAGGCAGCTTTCTAGATATCGCCTCCCGCCCCGTGGCACCTCCTTTCCCCACTCCTGGAAGGAGGCAGCTGGCAGCTCAAGTCTAATTGGAGTCCCACAGCCCTGACGATCTCTGTGCTCTATAGTGGTGGCTTTAGCAGCAGCAGTGAGGTTTCTGAAATAGAATCAATGTCAGCCCTGACTGGTGGGGCTCAGTGGTTGAGAGCTGACCCATGAACTAAGAGATCACCGGTTCAATTCCAGTCAGGCCACACGCCCAGGTTGCAAACAAAATCCCCAGTAGGGGGTTTCTATCTCTCCCTCTCCTTTCCTCTCTCTCTAAAAAAAAACAAAAACAATAAAAACATATTGGGGTGGTGGGGGTTGCCCAGGGTGGGAATGGCTGGTGGGGGGCGGGAGGAGGGTCAATTGGGGAAAAAGGAAACATATGTAAAACTTCAGAAAATAAAAAAAGAAAAAAGAAAAAAAGAACACATTTAAAATAAAAAAAAAGAGCCCCAACCGGTTTGGCTCAGTGGATAGAACATCGGCCTGCGGGTCCCACGTTCAATTCTGGTCAAGGGCATGTACCTAGGTTGTGGGCACATCCCCAGTGGAGGGTGTGCAGGAAGCAGCTGATCGATGTTTCTCTCTCATAGATGTTTCTAGCTTTCTATCTCTCTCCCTTCCTCTCTGTTAAAAAAATAAAATAAAATAAATAAAATATATTTTAAAAAATAAAAAGAAACAAAGTTGGGGCCTGTTTGCTTGGCTTCTGCTGCTGGTAATTTGTCACAGCTGTGCAGTCCCCACAACACCAACCTTTAAGCTACCCACCCCATACCTCAGCTTACCACTTGTATAATAAAGAGTGAGAACTGGAGAGACTAACAACGTACAGGTTCCAGTTCTGAGAGCCTCAGACTGGGAGGTGTTGTATTTATGAAAGGTGAGGTGTCTGTAAAATCATCGAAGAAGGGACCTGGGGGTGGGAAGCAAGGCCCTGCATTGCGCCAGCATTGGCCGTGGTTCTGGGAGCTGGAGCTGAGTGCACTGCCTGACCTTGAACATATACTATCAGCAGAGCCAGACCTTGGCATGGCCCTGGGGAAGAGAGCACACTGTTCAGCAGCGTGTATTCATAAATACAACACCTCCCAGTCTGAGGCCCTCAGAACTTGAACCTGAACGTTGTTAGTCTCTCCAGTTCTCACTTTTTATTATACAAGTGGTAAGCTGAGGTACGAAATGGGGTAGCTTAAAAGTTGGTGTTGTGGAGACAGCACTGCTGTGACAAATTCTCATGTCAAGTCAACTCCCAGCTGGGAGTGCCTATCTCTGACACATGTACCCCAGACACTACACTGTAGTTGTAGGAGGGTATGGGCATTGGTGAACTGGGCAAGCATGTGAACAAACATACAAATGTGTGAGGACATGAATATAAACAGCATGTGAGTAAACCCATTTGCTGCATGCTATTGGTGAATGTGCATGTATGAGGATGAAGGTAGAGGCAAATGAGTGTATACGTGAGCAAGCCTGTGTGAGAACAGGAGTGTGAACAAGCATGTGAGTATGTGTGCAAGAGTATGTATTATGTGCGCATGTGTAAGGATAAAAGTACACGTGAGTGTGTATATGAGCAAGCATGTTGAGAACATGAGAGATCACATGAACATGAAATATGTATGTGTGTATGGAAGTACACACAGAGAAGGCCCTGGGACACCAAGGCCACATTAGCAACTTGAGACAGTTCCTAATAAGGGCAGAGTAGCCCACCCTGTCATCTCCTACATCCAGACATGATCCAGAAGCCCCAGTGTCTCACCTCAGCCACCTCTTCCCTCTCTACCCGCTCGGGGTGAGCTGCATCCAGGCCTGGGCTCCTGGGTTCCTCCCCTACTCTAGTCCAGCTTCACTCTCTGACCCCAAATTTCCACGCTGCAGGATTTAAAAAAAAAAAAAAAACAAGGGAAATCCTCCTTACTTCCTTAGGGAGCGATAAATAGGAGGATTATAGAAGTGACATTCTGAAAATGATGTGAGCTACTTGGAAGAAAAGGGGTAGATAAAATACAGAGCATTTTGGTCCAGACTTCACTCAGAAAGACAGGGAGGTTCTGTCTGTAGGGAGGGGAAGACCATCTGTAGGGTCTCCTGCTGCCTGCCTTGGAGTGCTGGCCCGGTTGAGAGTACAAAGTCCAGGTCTCTAACTAACAGGGCTTGTTTAACATGCCAAACAGACACAGGGTCCTCACAGGCCCAGAGAGACTGCTGCCTGGAGACAGGGCACAAATTTCACTCCCTAAGCAGCCTTCCCCCATCTGGAAGCAATTTGCTTCCCCCTCCACCAAGCCAGAGAGTTAGAGGAGAAAGCCTGCCCCTCACCCCTCTGCTGGGTGGCCAGCTTGAATACCTCTGAGCAGCCGAAGAACGGGAACAGGGTCACACCGGACGTTTGCTCAATGCCACCTAAACAATCTCTCCTTTTGCCCCTGAAAACTGGACGATAGTTGAAAGCACAAACTTTGAATCAGACTGACCTAAGCTGACAGCCACCTCCACGAGCTGAGTCTCTGCTTCCTCCTAAGTGAGATGGATAAAGTTGTCGGGAATGGGACACGCACATGAGGGGTTTGCACTGGGCCTGCATGCACACACAACAAGCACCCGATGGATAAGTTACTATTGTTGCTGTTGCTGCTACCTACTCTCAGTCAATTCTCTATACAGAGGCCACAGTGGTCCTTTTGAAATGTAAGGTAGTCGCCCTGGCCAGTAGATCAGCCCGTTAGAGCGTTGTGGCCATACACCACGGTTGTGGCTTCCATCTCCAGTTAGGGCACATAGAAGAAGCAACCAACGAATGCATAAATAAGTGGAACAATAAATCTCTCTCTCTCTCTCTCCCCCCCCCCCTTGGTCCCTTCCTTTCTCTCTCTAAAATAAATAAATAAAATTTAAATATATATTTTACTTTTTAATATGTTTTTACTGTTGATAGTATTATAGATCTCTCCCATTCCCCCCCCCTTTACCTCTCTCCTCCCAGCCCCCTACCCCCTTCATTACCCTTTTGCCTGTGTCCATGGGCTATGCATATAATTATATAAGTTCTTTGATTTCTCTCTTCTCATCTCCCAACCCCACATCAAAGTACGTCAGTCTGTTCCATGCCTCCATGCTTCAGGTACTATACAAACACACACACATACACACACATTTTATTTTCTTTTTAAGAAAAAAAAAATGTAAGGCAGGTCTGCTTCTCCTTGGTCAAATTCCTCCACAGGCTCCCACCATAAAAGTCAAAGCCCTCAAAATGACCTTCCCTTTGCTCACCTCACTCCAGCTGTACTGGGCAGGTCTACACACTCAGACCTCAGAGCCTTTGCACATCCTGTTCCCTCTTGCCTGGGATGCACCTCCTACAGAATCTATAGGACTTGCTTCATCTCTACTCGGTGAGGCCTATCCTGTTTAAACCAATCCTAGTCCCCCTATCCCATTCTCCAGCCCCCTTCCCTGTTTCACTTTTCTCTTCAGTATGTCACCATCTGATATACTATAAATTATAATTATTTATTTATTGTCTGTCTCCTGCACCAAAATATAAGCTCTGGAAGACAGGACTTTTTCTTCATTTCTGCATCCCCAGACCCTGAATAGTACCGGCCCAGAGGAGCCCCTGAAATATTTGTGAAATGAATGAGTCTCAGGACACTTAGGGTGAACCAAGCCAAGGCTAGAATTAGAAACACAAGTCCTAACACCCACTCACAAATTGTCGGTCCTTTTCGGCTCTGTGGCTGCCTCTGAAGAAAACAATCCTCATTCAAGCCACTTCTCAAAGTCATTGTCAGGAGGAAAGGACAATAAAGTTATGTCTTAGAATATGCCTTGGTGCTTTCATAATGCGGAGCCCTACATAAATAAAAGACTCCAAATCTATTTCTCCAACATCATCCCCAGGCCAGCTTCCAGTCCCAGGGCAGGGGCCCTAGGTGCTAAGAGGATATCACAGGTAGGAATCTACATAGACACAGTCCATGCCTTGAGGTGCTAGCTGAGTCAGGGTTTAGGTCTTCCGATGTGCCGCACATCTGGTGCTATTCCCCACTGAAAACCCTGCTGTCAAGGACCTGCATGCACACATTAGGTGCTCAATAAATGTCATGAAAAAGCTTAAATGAGTAAATCCCATACTGATAACCACACAGAAATTAGAAAGATCACCAATATTATATAAAAATCCTGAATAAAGTCTCAGTTAACCAAAAACAGCATGCAGACAACAGCTACCACAAATAATACTGACAAAAACATATATTTTCATTATCTTCACATCAAGGGCAAGTGCATTGTAAGGCAGAAGCTAAGGCATTGGTGAAGAAAGCCCTGGTGATGGGAGCAGAACTTCAGGAAACCTTTGGTGAATACATTTCAAGATTTAGGCCAAAATAATGCAGATCGTTCCGCCCAGGTCCAGGCACGTGGTGGAAGCAGCTAATTGATGTGTCTCTCTTTCTCTCCTTTCCTCCCTCTATAAATCAATGAAAAAATATCCTTGGGTAAGGATTAACAATAACAAAACAAAAAACTTGCTCTTTCTTCCACAATGCCAAATTCTACCAAAATAAAAACCAAAGAGCACACATTTTTAAAAAAGAACACATATTAACACTCTCCACTGCAAAAAAAAGGATGGAGGTGAAAATAATTACATTCAAATACTCCATTCCATTTTCTTACATTCCAGATAAGACTCTTTTTCTTTGGGGTGGGAACAGATTTTGCCTACTAGACTAGGGCCTCTTAGAAGATAGTGAGAACACATAGCACCTGGCAGTTAATAAATACAATATAGTTCCCAGCTGATTTAGTCTGGTATCAGTAGTATTACTCTACCCAAGACCCATCAACAATCTATTCCCACATACTTCCCCTCTCTCTCAAGATTTCTCTTAAGAATCAATTCTCATCCTGGACAGGTAGTTTAGTTAATTAGCTACGCCAAGGTTGCAATTCAATCCCCAATTAGGGCACAAAACAGTAGTCAGGAGCATATTCCAGGTGTGTTTTCTGAATGTGTGTGTACAGGTTGGGGATGCAGAGTTGTATAGGGGGGATGAATCATTGGGCTCAAAGAAATGAGTAAGATTTAGAATTATTAAGGTGAAGGGTATCTTAGAGATTATTTCATGCAACATATGTAACCTTACAATGCCAAACTCAAAATCCCTGATCAATAAATATCAGTGCTGAGAGCTTGCCACTTCCCAAGGCTCTATCTGTAAGAAAGTTCTTCCTGGAACTACATTCAAATCTCAATTTCTGGGCCTAGCTGGTGTATCTCAGTGGATTGAGCATCATCCCATGGACCAAAAGGTCCCAGGTTCGATTCCCAGTCAGGGCACATGCCCAGGTTGTAGGCTCGATCCCCAGTAGGGGGTGTACAGCAGGCAGCTGATCGATGTGCCACTCTCATCGATGTTTCTATCTTTCTCTCCTTCTCCCTTCCTCTCTAAAATCAATAAAGATTTTTTTTTTTTTAATCTCTCATCTTCTGGAATCCCCAACCCATGGGATCCAGGTTTGGCCTTTTGAAGCCAGAGGATATGTTTAATCCCTCCTCTTCCACACCAATCCTGCATGGGCTAAGAAACCATTATTGTGCCCCCACTTTCTATAACACTCCAGGGGGACCACCTTGTCCTGGAAGGGCAACTGATTTTTTGAACTACAAAGTCAGACTTTGCAGTTCTCCTAAGTAGGAGAGTCCAGAGAACAGAAGAAAGGTTTGAGGCCCTCAGCCTGCTCCCGTTTGGAACAAACACCAGAGACAACAAAAACATCGTACCCACCTGAAAAGTTTTGCCTCCCCAGGACTCCTAGAATCATATAACTCTTAAGCCAGAAAGGACCTCGGGGATCTAAGAATCCTGGCTTTACAGATGAAAAAAGTTAAGGCCCAGAGAAGTGACAGCTGATCCAGGACCTCTTAGGAGTCCTGACTCCCAGTCCCAGTCCCCACTGCCCCACCAGCCCTGTGTACTGCTCTGGATATAGTGAGCCTCTGGATGTCTGCACAGGCTTGCTGCTACATGTCCACCCAGCTCCTTCCAGGCACTTCCTGGCCTCGCTTAGCTCCTGACCATGCACGAGGTAGTGCTAGGTACGTGTCTCCCTCACGGGCACTGAGCAGAAGTAACTGGGCCTGACTCCGAGAAAGGGAGAAGAAATAAAGCTCCCTGAGGACTGGAGGCCAGAGCTACCCTAAGCCTTCCTAAGGCTGAGAGGGACAGAGAAACAAAAGAGACAGAAAGACAGAGAGCCTGGCCCACCAACCCAGCCAGTGGTAGTTACCAGCCGACCCCCGAAGAGGCAGAGATGAACTAAGTGGTGGGGGAGAGACAGTCCTATGGCATCTACATCCAATTCCCTTGAGAGATTGGCCCTGAGCCATGCACTGTGCTTGCCACCCCTCTCCTCCCAGGGGAAGAGGAAACTGCCTTGAACTCTCCTTCTCCCCTTCCCCAAGGCCCACACAAACTCAGCTCTGGGTTGGGCAGCACCTCTTTACAGGGGTTAAGAATAAGCAAATTCTTGGGCTATTCCTGGAGCCTTGATTTTTATCATCCTTCCATTCTGGTCAATTCTAAGAGGCCAGTGGCCCGGAATGCCAGAGAGATCTGAGCTGAGTCCACCAAACCCAAAATAACCCTACACATGCCTCTCTCAAGTCCTCATGGATCTGGCCATTTTGTGTGCATGTTTTCCTACAAATGGCCTATTTTGCCCACACACACAGGGTGCTGGAAACTCTTGGGTGAGCTAAGAAAGATGCGTGCAGCGTGCTTGGGGAGGGGAGCACATAGAATCCAGGGTTGGGAACAGAAAATCTGGCTCCAGGTTCCTCTGCTCAACTGCCTAGAGATCCTGGAATAACCAGCCTCCATTCCCTCAGTTATGAAACTCCCAAGCAGTGGCCTCTTCCCTATAACTTCCTCTCCACCTCTGGGGGAAAGGCAGCGTAAGTCCCCCTCCCAGAGCTGCAGACTCTAATAAGGAGCTCCTGCCTTAGGAGGAGTCCTGCTTCCTCCCAGAGACATTGCAAGCCCCTGCAATTACGGAGATGGATAGTGTTAAATCAGGCAAGTGCGCTAAGTGTCCTGGAGAAATGGCTAGATTAAGGACATGTTTCTTTTTATATCACAAATGCACTATTCACTCATTCAAAAAACATTGGAGTGCCCACTAGATGCTAGGCAATGAGAAAACAGGCAAAGCATCAGTGGAAGGGGGAAACCAAGACCTCTGTTCTTCAGAAGGAATTGAGAGACAGAGGTTGAGGTGGGCTATCAGAAATGCCCTGCCTGTCAGCTTCCCATGGGGGCTGCACACATTCTGAGTGTATAGGTCAGATATTCAGCAGTGGGAAGGCTGCTTGGAATCCTGGTGCATGGGGAGGGTGAGGCGGCTGCAGGGTCTCAGAAACACCAGGCCACACACCAGTTCCCTATACCGCTGGGTTCAAGATGTGGCCACTCCTATGTGTTTGTCCATGACATGAAGCAAGAATATGTTTAAAGTACTTGATTTAAAGCAACCACAACAAAACAAGGACACCTGAACTGGTAAAATGACCAAAAGTCATTTGGATAAGTTGTGAGGAAGATGGAGAATAAAACTGAGGTAACATCATTTTGATGCCAAATTAGGTATGAGATAGGGCAGTAAGACTTCAGTGGTCATCTCCTTTGAGTCCGACAGAGAAAGCTCTGGCGGCATCTACTAGCAATCTCATCCCTTCCTATTTTCAGAGCCCACTCCTAAGGCTGTGGATGCTGCAGGACCACACCCTGGGGGAACAGAACCAGATAAAACAAAAAGACAGTTGACAGCCAGGGAAGGTTTGGGGACTCATCTATCCCACATCAGCTGAAGCTCTCTTATCACACAGAGCACCTGGCCCAAAAGATGCCTCAGACCCTTAAGGAATCAAAATGCTCAGTAATGCTTGTTGATGAACTAACATTGTGACTCTTGAGCATGCTGAAGTGGGAATCCATCCTCATAGCCGTAGAGACCCAGAAATGGTGGGTGGGGCCTGGAAGAGAAGCCTGGCACCATATAGGGGCCTCCTGGATCTCACTTACGGAGAATTTACCTATTATACGCTTCAAACTGGCCAACTTGGAGCAGACCGAGGGCCTCCATCCAGTTTTTCCAATTTCTTAGCCAAAAGCATTGCTGAGGTTTCTTGTCTTGCTTGTGATGCCAGATTTCTTAAAGGTTTGCAGACATCAACGCTAGGCACTGGTGCACATTAAGCCCGTAAGCTGATCAGATATCATTAACCCTGCAACAGTAGCACAATGCCGGGCCCAAAGTCACCCAGACGCATCAGGTAGCTCCCAAGTGTGGTGCAGCCACTCTCCCCTCCCCACCCATGGTTCTCACCAAGTCGTCTCACTGAGCTGGGCCAGTTCTCCCACAGCACAGTCAAGGAGGAAGAGAGTGACCAGGAGGCTAAGCTGCGCAGTGTGCTCTGCACTGTTGCCCAAACAGTGAACCTCCCAGCCACAAACATTTCTTCCCAAGAGAAGCCAAGAGACAGCAAGAAGAAAATAAGGCACCAAGGGGTTTTCAAATGTGAAAGTCCACTCAGGCTGTACTCTTATTTGATGAATGCACAAACCACCAGGCAGACGGCAGGTGAGAGAACACTGTTGTACTAGGAAAGTGTATTTCATCAAGTCTGGCCTGAGATCTGCAGGGAGGGAGGACTTCACCAGCAGCTCTGC
Source organism: Murina feae (assembly GCA_004026665.1). Lineage (NCBI taxonomy): Eukaryota > Metazoa > Chordata > Mammalia > Chiroptera > Vespertilionidae > Murina > Murina feae. The sequence continues at coordinate 20,634 of PVJC01010033.1, forward strand.
TGCAGCATCAGGACTGGGGATTCCTTAACAACCAGCAGCTGGCCCTTCCCTGTCTCCTTCTGCCTCACCGCCACTGGTGAATTCACAGGAGAGAAGAGCTACCAAGGCGAGTGATAAGAAAACTATAAGATGAATACATTGTGGGAAGTCAAAATATTAAGTCCACTGTGAGTTTCCTGAGAAAGAAAAGTGAAGCCTGTGGATCATACAGGCCCGGGTGGTCTTCTTTCACATCAGAGTTGCAGGAGGATGGGGAGAAAGCCTGCAGCAGAGAAGGTACAATATTTGCTGAGTGAATGAAGGAGTGAATTCCCAGCAGAGGCCTGGGACTGCAGTGACCAGCTGGCTTTCTTAAAGACCTGTCACTCACTGACTCATATTCTTCAGAGAGGCCATGGTTAGCAAGGGTATGAAGCAGCAAGGATCCTGGCAGCTCCGGGCGGGAAGGGGGGGGGGGGCAGGATGGCTCCAGCTCTGGCAACCCTAGCTAGAGAAGCTGTCTACCACAACGCCCAAACCCTAGATCATCCCAAGCCCTACAGCACAAGTCCCACACAAACACACAGGATCCACCTCACACACCAACCACTCCAATGAAGATTGAGTGTTTTGCTCCTGCCATTTTCCTTAGTTGATCCATTTGAGGCAAAGAGTGGTCTGGGAAGGGAAGGGGCCTGTACTATCTTCCAAAGATCTGTGGGGTCTATTCCCAGATATTCTAATTCTCCTCCTTCTGGGTACATGGAGGACTACACATCCATTCCCTCCCACCCCTGAATACACATACATGCCTTCGGTGTGACTTTGCCAGTCCTCCCATCAAGAGTGGAATCTTATCACCGATAAAGATTTAATCTCCAACATTTATAGGGAACTCATACAATTTAACAAAAGAAAGATAAACAATCCAATAAAAAATGGGCAAATGACCTAAATAGACAGTTTTCAAAAGAGGACATTCAGAAAGCCAAGAGACATATGAAACATGCTCAAAGCCACTAATCATCCAAGAGATGCAAATCAAAACAACAATGAGATACCATCTCACACCTGTCAGAATGGCTATCGTCAACAAATCAACAAAGGACAAGTGCTGGAGAGGATGCGAAGAAAAAGGAACACTCGTGCACTGCTGGTGGGAATGCAGACTGGTGCAGCCACTGTGGAAGACAGTATGGAGTTTCCTCAAAAAGTTAAAAATGGAACTCCCATTTGACCCAGTGATCCCATTTCTAGGACTATATCCCAAGAAACCAAAAACACCAATCAGAAAGGATATATGCACCCCTATATTCATAGCAGCACAATTTACCATAGCTAAGATTTGGAAACAGCCTAAGTGCACATCAGCAGATGAATGGATTAGAAAACTGTGGTACATCTACACAATGGAATACTATGCTGCTGTGAAAAAGAAGGCATTCTTACCATTTGCAACAGCATGGATGGAACTGGAGAGCATTATGCTAAGCAAAATAAGCCAGTCAATGAAAGAAAATACCACATGTCCTCACTCATTTATGGATAATAAAGACTATTATAAACTGATGAACAAAAATAGATAAAGAAGCAGAGCAGCAGCAAACAGATTGTCAAACTACAGCAGGAAGGCTGGGAGGGGGGTCAAGGGGGGTCAAGGTAAGAGATCAGCCAAAGGACTTTTATGCATGCATATAAGCATAACCAATGGACACAAAACACTGGGAGGGGTAGCTCCGGGAGGCTGGGGGAAGGTCAAGGGGGGGAAAAAAAGAGGAGACATATGTACTACTCTTTATAATATTTTAAGCAATAAAACAAAATTTAAAAAAAAAAAGAGTGGAGTCTTTGCCTGGACGGTGTTTCTAAGTGGTTAGAGCCTGTGCACCCAAGGGTCTCAGGTTTGATTCTTGGTCAAGGGCACATACCTGGGTTGCAGGTTTGAACTCCAGGCCCAGTTGGCGTATGTGAAGGAGACAACCAATTGATGTGTCTCACACCAATGTCTGTCTCTCTCTCTCTCTCTCTCTCTCCCCCTTCTCTCTCCCCCCCCTCCCCCCATTCCCCCTTCCACTCTCTCTAAAAATCAATGGAAAAATATTCTTGGGTGAGGGTTAACAAAAAAAGGGGGTGGGGGGAGAGTGGAGTCTTTCCCCCAACCCTGGAGTTCCAGCTGGTGCTCCCACCAAGCAGTAGATTATTCACTGTGAGACATTACAGCCTAGATCTCAAGAGGTCTTGGAAACTGCATTTTCACCTAAGAGGCTAGTTTTCTCGAGAAGGAGAAATCATGTGGAGCATGCCAATCTCCAGTGAGAGCAGCGCCAATCCCCAGATATGTGAAAGGCTCCCTTGGACTATCCAGGCCCTGCAGAGTCCAGTGCAAAGGGCTAGCCCACATTATTGTGAGCAAATAAAATGGTTGTGTTAACCTACTAAATTTTGAAGTGGTTTATTATGCAGCCATAGATAATTTATATTAAACTCATCCAGCAAGTCTATGTAGCTATTCAGAAGAATGAGGTCATTCTATATGCACTGATGTGGAAAAGTGGCTTAAGAAGTTGCCAAACAGTAAGTACAATATAATTCTACTTATGGAAGCTGATAACGTAATAGGGGGAGAGTTGGATGTTAGTCTATCATAAAACTACCTGAAAAAGATACAAACCAAGTATTAACAGTGATTACCTTTGAAGGGCAGGATTATAGATTTTACTTTTCTATAATCTATGTAATGTTTGAATATTATAATGAGTACTATTATAATGAGTACTATTACTATTTTTTACAACAACCAAGGTACTCTTAAAAAATTCATCTTCAATTCTGCTACAAGCTAATTTTTCCTAAGGGATCCCTTTTCATCCTTCATTCTCCTGTTCAGGGGCCAACACTAGCTCCCCAAGGCTAGCCTGCTAACATCTGAATCTCCTCTGGATGGCATGCAAGGTGCCCCTCCCCTGGGTCATCTCCAGTCCAACTCCCCGGGCCACACCCATCCCTACCCAGATCTCCAAGGTTGACATCCTCACTGCAACCACTCAGCAAGCCCTACCTTTGCCTCTCTAAATTCACCTCTCCCTCAAGGCCCAGCCCCAGCTCCCATGGGCTTCTTCCCGGGTCCCCAGAGGAAGTTCCACCCAGGCCTGTTCTTGATTGGATGGTGTCCTAAATTATTCTCCCTGCACTGCAGGCACTGACTGCCCCTCAAAGGAGACTTTCACAGACCAGTCAACTGGCCAGCTTCTCGTTTAACAGCGGAGAGGGGCAGAGTCTCAACTGGTAGTTCCAACCCTTTGTGCTTCCCAGAATGGTGGGCGATAACCCTGGGCTGGCACTTCCTTCCTACCCTGCCCATTTCCAGCAGCAACCAAGTGGAAGCCAGTCTGCAGGCTGCTAATAGAGAGTGACTCATGCCTTCAGGGATGTTCTCAGAGCCCCCTCCCCACACTCCAGGTCCCACATGCTGCATACGATCCAAACTCTGGCTTCAAACCTAATTGCCTTCCTGGGGGACCCAACAGTTCTTCCTCACTCAGGTCTCTGCAATCTGCATGTCCAGTTTTTAAACAAAGCTGTTTAGAATCTCTTGGGAATAAGACAAGTGGAAAATTGCAAGCGTTGACCTCTACCTTTCTCTAAAACAAAACACGTCATTCTATATGTTCACACACACCCCTAAACACACACCCCCATTCAAACCCAGCCCATCACCCTGCCCCTCTGAGCCCTTCTATAGGATTTGGCCCAAGTGGGGGCTGGGGACTTGCTGAGACAGTGCCTGCTCCCTCTGTCCCTGCCACCACCACCCCTAGGGTTTATTGGAATGTCAAGTGCCTAAGCCTCAGTCTCCACACTATGGCAGGTGGCCAAGTGAGAGGGCTTAGAAGGGGCTACCAGACACTGTATTTGAGTTTTACAATCCCTCTAAGGAGGGGGCATTCATGTCACAGAAATGTAATAATCTACTGAAAGTGTTCAGGTGGGCCTCTCAGCTGAGTCCCAGAACAACGCAGGAGAACCCTCCCACACAAACCCATCTAATCTAATAAAAGAGTAATATGCAAATTAACCATCAATACAAGACACCTAAGCCATGCCCCCAGCCAAGCCCCCCAGCCAATCAGAGCAGTTGTATGCAAATTAACCCAGCCAACATGGCAGTCGGCAGCCACAGAGCTGGAATAAGCAGGAGGCTTGCCCCGGCGATGCAGGAAGCTAAGGTTCCTGTCTGCCTAGGCTGGCTATGGCAACAAAGTTTCAATTATAGAAGATAAATAAACCCCAGAGAACTGCTTCCAGCCTTGGGCTCAAGGAAGCGCTGGGAGCCTGAGTTGTCAGGGGCAACCCAACTAGGGCTCCGGTTAAAGCAACAAAGTTTCAACTTTAGAAATTAAATAAATTCCAGCCAGCCTCGCTGCAAACAGCCATCAGCCACTCACCCAGGCTGGCCAAGTACCCCAGCAGGAATCCCCTCCCTGAAGGGGATGTGGCCTTCCTGCAAACAGCCCTCAGCATCTCACCCAGGCTGGACATGTACCCCAGGGGTGGGGAGGACACCCACCGTGAAGGGATGTGGCCAGCCTGAAAACAGCCATCAACCCAGGTTGGCCAGGTACCCCAGCAGGACAACCCTCCCTGAAGGGGCTGTGGGCAGCCTGAAAATGGCTCTCAGCCCCTCACCCAGGCTGCCCAGGCACCCCAGCAGTGACTCAAACTCTGAAGGTACTGTGGGAAGCATTTAAACGGCCCTCAGCCCCTCACCAAGGCTGACCACACCCCCATAGCATGAGGGTCCCCACTGGGGACCATCCTGCAAACAGCCACCAGCCCCTCACTGAGGCTGGTCAGGCACGACAGCAGGTGGGCATCCCCCATGAGGTCCCAGACCGTGAGAGGGCACAGGCTAGGCTGAGGGGTCCCCCCAAGTGCACAAATTTTTGTGCACCGGGCCCCTACCACTAGTGTAGGCATAACCAGCCATGCACACTCAAGGGCAAGTATACAAATCCTCTCTCTCTTTCTCCATCTCAAGTATATATTCTCTCTCTCTCTCTCTCTCCCTCCCTCCCTCCCTCCTCTATCTCTCTCTCAACACACACAAACTCTTCCCCCCCTCTCTTCCTCCCTCCTTCTCTCCCTCTGTCTCTTACACACACACACACACACACACACACACATACATGGCCACACCCTGTTCCAACCTTGCTCTGAGCATCCCCTGAGATCACTTTCCTCACCTGTCCACTGTTCTCAAAGGCCCTTTCCCCCAGGCCTTCTCCCAGACTCTGAAACTGACATACATACTTCCCTGGGGGAAGGGGGGGGGGCGGGGGGAGCACAGGTATATACACATCCAGGGCCCTGCCTGCCAGGGTTCTAGAAGGCTATCCTATGCAGTTGGATGTTGTTCAGGTTTTACAATAATATATTCAGTTTAATTTTTCTTTTTAACCTGAGAAAGAGAAAGCTTTCAAATTTGCTCAAAGGTGCTGTGGGGATTAGCAGTGGCCCTAGAGTGCTAAGGCCAATGCCCAGAACTCATCAAGATCCTGAACCAGAGGCATGAGGGCGGCCCCTCAGCCTTCCTGCAGTGACAGCCACGCCTCTCTAATAGAAGGTTTCCAGGGGATCCACCGAGCTGCCTGACTCTTCAGACCCCTGGACCGTTCTCCATCCCCATCCTTTCCTCTTCCCATCACAAGGTCAGATATTTTAACAAATGCTGACGGTTGAGCATAGAATTGGTCACGAGTCTCTCAGAAAGTAGGCGAGCATTCAAAGTACAATTAATTTCCAGCCACTGTAAGGGGAGAGGGTGTTGGAAGACAGGGGGAGGAAGGGGTGTGGTAAACTCAAAAGCACAGATAATAATAAACAATGGATAATCAAAAAGTACTAGTAATCTGCATTTGGCTCCTGAACGTAGAGTGAAGCACACACACTGGGACACTGAAAGCCAGTGGAAGTGGTCCTGCTGGCTCCACCCACTCCTCAAGGGCCCCAGTCCAGTTCAGCTAAGTTGTTTTTTTTTTGTGTTTTTTTTTGTTTTGTTTTGTTTTTATATATTTTATTGATTTTTTACAGAGAGGAAGGGAGAGGGATAGAGAGTTAGAAACATCGATGAGAGAGAAACATCGATTTAGCTGCCTCCTGCACACTCCCCACTGGGGATGTGCTGCAACCAAGGTACATGCCCTAGACCGGAATCGAACCCGGGACCCTTGAGTCCCCAGGCCGACGCTTTATCCACTGAGCCAAACCGGTCAGGGCTCAGCTAAGTTTTTTATTGTGTTTATGGTTTGAGAGGAGGGAAAGGGTTTGGAAGCTGGACTTCACCCAGGCAGACACTCTTGTTTCATTATGCTGTGGCTATCATTGAAGTTGAAATTATTAACTTGTTGTGCTGGACTCCAGCAATGGAGCCTCTACCTCCTAAATGCATCAGGCTGGGGCAGGAGGCAGTTAAAATGAAAGTAGCAGCAGAGCCATGAGCATTGGGTGGAAGTCAGGCAGCAAGGCCCCGCCACTAACCAGACGGGTGACCATCTCTGTAAACAACCTTCACCCCCATCCAGCTTCTATCAAAAATCAGAGCCTTGGGTTTACTCATTAACTTTACTCTTTCCTCTTCCATCCACTTCTAGGCCAGGGCTAGAGAGCACACTGTAAGAGGAAGAGGTATCTGGGAAGCCCCAGGATTAGAAGCCAAGACTTGTGCCTTCATCCCACCTGAGGAACTATCTCCATCAGAGCAGAAAGGAACCTTAGCAATCGATAACCCAGCCACCCCTTCTGTGGGTAGAAGACGACCTGTAGAAAGCAAGTAACTTGCCAAAGGTCACTGAGCCGGTTAGAGGCAGAGGCAGGGATTAGAACCACTCGCCCGGGAGCTGGTCATCATTCCAGAGGTTCAACAGCATGACAGACGAACTATAGCCTTCTGAGGCCAAAGCCATAGGAGAGGACATACCTCCCGTCTGGAAAGTCCTCCACTCAGGTCTCCCTCATTGTGCACAAAAGAACGGTCATCTGGCTAAGATGACTGGTGATGTCAGACCATGCAGGCCTCCTGGGAAGCTCCCTACCAAGTCCTCCCCCGAGGACCAGGCTCCGCAGAATCTGTCATGTGACAGGATATGCTGTGAGGAGTCAGGATGTGCTGAGCAGCAAGGCCTCTCTCATCACGTGGCCTCAGATCTTCCCTCCCCACTACCTGATTTTCACCAGGCTGACGATTTCCCTCAGCACAGGCCCATGTGCCTGTCTGCCCTGCATAGTCCACTCACAGGTGGTGCCCCAAATCCAAGAACAGAATGAAAGTGGACACCCATCCAGGTCCCAGGGAGTGGGGAGACTTAAAATGGAAGTTTCCATATTCCTACTGCAGCAACTCAAGGCAGGCCCTACCTAGGACCTTACGGCAACAGCCAGCCAAGGACAGGCAGCCAAGGACAGGCAGCGTGGTAGCCGGACTGCCTGGGTTTGAACCCTGCAAGTCTCTGACCAGCTCTCTCCATAGCTGCTGCCTTTATAAAATGGGGGGAAATGACAGCTACCTCCTGGACTCTTGTGAAAATTAAACGAGATTTAAATTAAGATTAATACACTTTAAATAAATTAGTTGTGGACATATGTAAAGAGTCTGAAACTGGCAGCCCACATACAATGTGCAAAACATGGCAGGATGATAAGGTTTGTGGCCACTCCCTGAACACGAAATAATTTTTGCTGGAACTTAAAGAAGGGAATCTTTTGGCAGGGTAAGCTACCAGCCAGCACCATCCTTTCCGAAACTACCGCCCCCACTGCCACACTTCTAGATTCTTAGAAGGTAGAAGATTTACAAATCACCCAGCAGGAGAAAGCCACAGAATAAAACACACAGAAAGTAAAACATACAACAACCAGGGACTGTAAGCAGCAACCCTAGGGAACCTGAATCAGTACCATCCACACAGGCTGCCTAAAGTAGCTCCACAGGGTCTGGATGAACAAGTGCTAGGAACAAAGCAAAACCCCAGGCGTCTGTAGGAGCAGAGAGGAGGACCTTGATGAGGGTCCTGGCAGAGGGTGCCACCTGGACGGCCAGAGGCACTCCTGTAGCAGCCAGTGCAGAGGAATAAGAGCTAGGTAGCACTGGCCAGATTCCTACAGATGCTTTTCTGAATGGCTGGTGGGAGGTCCTTCACCCTAGCTCCCAAGCCTACTGGGAGGAGACAGGAAACAGGAAGTTACAGGCCTTTCTGCTTCCCTAGGCTTCCTCCTTACAATCAGGGTGGTTCTCCAAGAAAGAAATTAAGAATACTGCTAGCTGCCATTCAGACACAGTAGGGAAGGAGGATCTCTCTCCTGGCCCCCAAGCACAATTTAAGGAGCTTATCACTTCCAAGCCAAGTGCTAGGACAGACGGTCTAAAAAATATCAGTATCCTATGTCATCCTCCCTCCCCAACCCACAGTTAAAGGGCAAAAGAGACTCTGACTTCAGTTTATAACACGAAAACTTTCTAAGGCCCCATCACAATGGACCCAGACCAACACTGACCTGTTTTCTTTGAATTTCCTACAAACACCTTGGCTGCTGAGAGATAAGATCCCAGGATATTCCTGCAGGAAAACAAAAATTAGGTCATCACTTCTCTGCGAAGCCACTCTAGGGTGAATGTTGTCCAGCAGTGGCCGCTCTTTGGAGCAGCAGTCTCCCATTAAGAAACCATTCATTCAATAGTTGGAGAAAGCCAGAAATGGCACACTGGTTCCAGCTGCTGTGCCCGTTCCACTGAGCTGGTGGTGGGACTAGAGCATTATTAGCAGAATCCAAGCTCTGAAAAGAGCACTGTGATCAATTAGTGATGTCTGGTATTGGCAGTTATGTAAGAGTACCCATGTCATCTCTGAGGTAGGCCCCGGGCATCCAAAGACTTAATGTTTGTAATTTTGATCACTGACAAGCACCCCAGTTTCATGATATTTCAAAGTGTGTAACTTTACTGAGACACGAGTTTGACTCATATACCCTAGGCGGCTGATGCAAAGAACAGGCCACTTTGTTTTCATCTCTACCACATCCAAAGTACTCTTGTGGAGCAATAAAAACTTGGTGGAAAATGGCCATCAAATGAGAGATGAAATTGTAGCAGAAGTTTAAAGGGTAGTTAATTTGGGGTGTAAAGATATACACAGGAAACACTTGGCTGTGTGGAAACATGACTCTGGAGAAATCCAGGTCCGTGTAAAAATATTACTGTGGATGCAAATTTGGGATTCTAGAAGGTACAAGATTATTTCGGGGGGATGGCAAAATGGTTTCATATTTTTATTGAAATATAATTGACATATAAATTATATTAGTTTCAGATATACAAATAATTATTTGATATTTGTACATATTAAAAAATGATGACCACATAAGTCTAGTCAGCATCCATCAACATACATACATAGTTACAATTTTTTTTCTTGTGATGAAAACTTTTAAGATCTATTCACTCACCAACTTCCAAATATATAGTGCAGTATTATTAACTACTAGATGCTCAGTATATGAAATTTGTGCATTGGTAGGATCCCTAGGACTGGCCGGCGATCAGGATAGATCTGTGGGGCGACCAGTGGGGCAATGGGGGGGAGGGGAGGGGGACCCACGCTGGCACCTGCCTTGGCTGGCCTGGTGCCCCTCCCCCCCCTTGCCAGCCCCGCCCAAGTGGGCCAGCCCCACCGCCCTCTAATCGCCCTGACTCCACAATTGCCGGTCTCCGCCTCCCCCTAGCCCCACTGCCACTGGCTTGCTGGCTGGCCCCACCCCACCCAGGTCACCTCCCTCTGCAGGGCAACAGGTGGGGCGATGGTGCCCCCCTTCCCCCCCTCCCCCCGCTCCTGGCACCCACCTTGGCTGGCCTGAGGCCTGCAGGCTGGGGGGGCAGCTCCTGCATTGAGCATCTGTCCCTGGTGGTCAATGTGTGTCATAGTGACTGGTTGTCCCGCCATTCGGTTGATTTGAACATTAGGCTTTTATTATATAGGATAGGACAGTCGCCATGCATACATTGCATTCCCATGACAAGACTAATTTCTTGAAATGTCAGGGTTGCACACTGTGCCTACTCTATGTCTCTCAGCAGTGGGTACTGGGCCAAGGAGAGCATAGAGGTGATTAAAGCTAAGCCTGAAGGAACTTACAGTCTAATTAGAGAAACTCACTAGAACAGCAAGTGGCACTGCATCTTCCCAATGATGCTCAGAATCCATTTCAATGCCCCTTCATCCTTTCCTCACCACCCCACAAACAGTCTCAATCCTTCTTTCAAAATATCTCAGGTTCAGTCCTTTCTCTCCATTCCTCACAGCAGCCCAGCACTTTCCCCACCATGATTTCCCCTCTTAACAGACCCCAGACTCACCCACCAGAGGAGTGTGGGTGAGTCTGTAATCCCTATTCAAAACCCTGCCAAGTTCCCAGGACCTCTCAAGGAGTGCACGTGGTGGGCACTCACCTTCTCTTGAATGAATGGATAGATGAAATTCTTTGGCTGGACATCTGAAGCTGCCTACAACATAGCCATTGTCTCCCTATCTAGCCTTTTATTTCTCTGCTTCCCTCCACATAACCCACTCACTGACCCACCTATGCTATCCACACCCCCCAACACTTACTTAGTGCCTTTTCTCAGGTTAGTTCCTCCTCCTTTCTGTTGAAATGCAAGCCACCCTTCAAAGTTCATGCCAGATACCACCTGTTACATGAAGCATTCCTCCAGAATCAGGGTGATTTATCCTGCTGTTTGAACCCACATTCTCCTCTCACCGGCCACTCACCTTATAGTTTGAATTGTCCCTGTTGAACCCCTTGCTTAACCCTTTACTGCACTATAAGCCCCACGAAGACAAGGACCTTTACCTTTTTATCTTTTGCATCACCAGAACTTAGCACACACTCTTGTACTATGACATATACATACTAAGTATTCATCAAATTCACTGAAGAATCACCCCATATAATATAAAAAAAGCCAGGAGAGATGAAAACAAAAAATGTCATAGGAGTTCCAAAGAAACTTTTAGGATAGGTGGACAGGAAGGTTCCAAGAAAAAGCTCAGACATGAGTAGGGTCTTGAAAGAGGGAAAGGAGGACTGGGGAAGAGCACTCCAGGAAAACGGGACAGTATAGACTAAAAGACAGAAGGAATGAGCGAAGCATGCTTGGGAGATCCATCTGGCTAGAACTGAGGGTTCCTGGAGGGAGACCAGTGGGAGATGAGGCTACACAGGCAGGCCTGGAATGGAGAGAAAGGATGTCGAGTGCCAGGCTACGGCCCTTGGATTAGATCCATTCCCTCAGTCACTGGGGACGACAACCACAGCAGGCCTGGGCCTTAATAGTAGCAAAAAGAAGTCTTGTTCCAAGCATATCAGTCTAGTCTCCTCAGCAAGAGTATAAATAGCAGCCACCATCTTCTGCACACCTGCTACGTAGGAGGCCTGAAGCTTCGCGCTTGACGTACATTACCTCATTGCTCCTCCAAAGGTCTGAGAGACTGCTATTGTTATCCTTACTTTGCAAGCAGGAAACTAAAGCTATGAGAGGTGAAGGCACTTGCCTAAGGCCTCACCAACTCACTCATTCACTAACAACACTCCAGTGCTGGAGTTAGAGACGCAGGGATGGGGACCAGCACACTGGCTAGCTACCCCTGGCCCAGGGGCTTCCCACTTAAACTGAGCTGCTTCTCCTTAATTCCTTAAAGGCAACATTTATTACGCACTTAGTAAGTGCTGAATAAAGCACAGTAAGTAGGATGGACGTTGCCAAAGGCTGGGGGAGGGAGAAATGAAAAGTTACTGTTTAACGGGTATACGGTTTCAGTTATGCAGATGAGAAAGTTTTGGGCATCTGACACACAATGGATATACTTAATGCAACTGAACTGGACATTTTAAAATGTTTAAGATGATAAACTTTGTGTTTTTTACAATTAAATTTTTTTCACTTATTAATTGTCTGATTGGCTGCCAATATGATCTTATACTGCTAATTATCTGGTGCCAGAAGAGACTCTAGAAAGATTTTACCCCAATAACCCTCCAAAACAAATTTGAAAAGAAGAGGTAATGTGCCCAGAGCTGCACACATAGGTGGTGTTGAGGCTAAGCTCCTCCAGCTCAATAGAGAAAAATGGCAAATGGCAGCACAGCACAAGAGGAAAGTACAAGGTATGATGGGTTAGAGGCCACAGGTTCAAGTTTTGTTTCTTCCACTTAATGAGTTCTGTGACCTCAGAGAAATAATTTATGCTGAGTCTCACTAAAGATAACATATATTTTAAAAGGTTATATGTGAATCAAATAAAATTGTATATACCTAATGTGCAGAGAAAGCACTTGGTCAACTATATATTATTTTATAAACACTAGTTATTGTTATTAAATATCAGTTCCTAGATTTAAAAAATATTAATATGTGATTAATTCAAATAAAAAAATAATGCCACTTCATTGTAGCCCACTCTCTGCTGTCTAGAGCCTTGCACCCAGCAGGTCTTCCATGAATGAGTGCAGAACTGAATTACCCTTCAAGTTTTGTCCACACCTATCCGTTTCCCTTCCTCACCCCCGATCCACCGTCCAGCTGCAACAGCCATGCCAGGCAGAGGGTAGGAAGCTGGTGTAAATGTCTGCCTCCTTGGCTGCATTCTTTAGCTAAATATAAATGATTTGTACAGTCCATTGTTTGAAATTATCCATAATACCTCTCCTCCCCTCCATTACTTGCGATGATCAGCCGACTGTACATCTTTATAGCAGAACTACAGACAAAGCATTCCCTATAACTATTTATAGTAGAGAGAGGAAAGCCGCGGGTACACAGGGATCAGAGCCTGAGTCCTCAGTGTTCTCCGCTAGTCCAGGAACGCTTCCTGGAGGAGGAAATACCTGAGTCAGGGAAGAGGACCCTTGCAGGTCAGAAGAGCACCCTCACATAATGCGTTTGGCTCTCTGAACCAAAGGGAGGTGAGTAGCTGCCTTCTTATTCCCATTTTGGGGATGGAGAAAGGTCCACCCAGACCAAAGCTTTAAATTTCCCGGGCGCTGCAGAGAAGAGACCAGTCTCTTTTGCAAAGAAAGACGAACCAAGACTCCAGTTTCGAGATACACAAGTACAAACACCGCCCTCATAACAAGCCAGTTTCTCCTTTGGACTTTTTTTTTTTTAATTTAACCACAAGAAAGTTCCTTAAAGTTCCAAAGCTGAGGCACAGATGGACTACATCTTGTACCTCGAGGTGTGCCAAAGCTCTGTCACTCTGAGTGCCGATTAGCCAGCAGTGACCCAAGGAATGGGGGGAGGGTCTCCGGCGGTACCCCAGTCCTGACCGAACCCCTAAGCCCTCGCTGGGGGGCGCTGTGTGGGCAGCCCCCAAGCCACTGGGGTCTGCTGGGCCACACAGTCAGAAACCCATGGCAGCTCCCAGGCTCTCCCTTTCTGCTGCCCCCTTCGGACGGCCCAGCCCTTCGCCAGGGACCCCAGGTTCACCCTCCCTCGCTTCACTCCCAAAAGTCCTCCGAGCCTCTCCGTGCAGATCCCTTCTCGCCCCAATCCCGGGCCCCCACACACACCTTCCTCTTCCTGGGCCTCGCAGAGAGCCTGCCCCATCCCTCCCTCATTCCGCCCCACAGCCGCCCGGCCGACACCCCCTTCTCGGGGCGCCCCTGAGGCGCTCCCCTCTCTGGAACCTGGTGAAGGGCTCGCCTAGCTCCCCCAAGGCCGGCCCGGATCCTGCAAGCTCGCCCGGCCCGCTCCCGACCCGCCACCCGCCCGCCCCGGGCCGCACTCACCGAGCCCCCAGGAATGCGGGATCCCGGCTCCCTCGCGCTCCCTGGCCGCCACCGCCACAGCCACCGCCAGCGGAAACGGGGGGCGGGGCCTGCCCGGGAATGGCGAGGCTGCGGGGCGGGGCCGGCCGCGGGGAGGGGGCGGGGCGAGGCCTCGGGGGCGGGGCGAGTCGAGGACGCGGGGCGGGGCCTGCCCGGGAATGGCAGGGTTGCAGGGCGGGGTGGGCGGGGCAAGGCCGTGGGGGCGGGGCCGCGGGCGGGGTGACAGGGCTGCCCGAAGGAGCTGGAGCGGGCGCCGAGGCCCGGCCGAGGTTGCTGGAGGATCAGGAGGTCTGCAACCCCCGCCCCCCACTCGGTCTGGTTCTCCTGCGGCAGAGCTGGAGGGAGCCGGAGGAGGGAAGCCAGGGTCGTGCTGGGCACGGGTTTCCCGAGCCTGTCGGGGCCGCCTGTGGGTCTCTGGAACCCGCGCACCACCGCCTGGATTCTCGGATTGGCCGCTCATCAGAGGCGCTGGGACGCCTTCCCCTCGCCCTCAGGGCCGGAGCCGAAGCCCGGCCCTGACTTGGGGGGTGGGGGGTGGGGAGGTCAGGGCTTGTGTGTGCGCGTTCCTGGGCTCGGCCCCATTCACCACCCCAGGCCCTCGCTGGCCGGGATCTCAGCTTTCCCCCTCGGGCCAGGCTCTGATCTCACCACCCCCACATCCACACCTAAGAAATCCTTTCCTGGTATTTGGGACGGACTATTTGAGATGTTGACATCGCGGGTGTGTATTAGATACTGCCGGGAGGAGCGCTATCTGTCTCCCCAGGAGCTAGAGGCCTCCAAGTGTTGGTAAAGGGCATGGTATGCCTGGAAGAACTGAACTGAAGCAGGAAAAACTCAAATTAGACATCTCTGTGGGCATTGCCAGGCCTGGATTCTTGAAGCATAAGACCCGACTCTTCTCTGAAGTGACGACTGGCAGCCGTCATCATCATTATTGCCATCAAATGTATTCTGTGCTTCCCACGTGCACGCACGATCATGTTCTAAGTATGATTTGAGGCAAAGTTTTAGACTTGGTTATAACCTCCTAATTAGACCGACAGTTTCCACTCATCTCCTCAGCCCCCACCCCCTCATACACACACAGTCTTGTGTCTTTTAGACTTAAATCAATAACCCATCTCCTGACTCTCCATTCCCCTCCTTCAAAACCTTATTCAATACCCCACCCATAAATTCTTCCAGGGCTAACCCCCACTAGCCCCAATCTCTCCAGCCCTCTAGCACATATTTGCAAACTCTAACCAACTTCCAGAAGAAATTGATACCCGGAGGAAAGGGGGCTGCTAATGATGTCTGCCGGTGACTGATCTTACTGTAAAGGCCAGAGGCAGCCTGGTGTGGTAGAAACCACAGGATTTTGGAACCATAAGGATCAGGAATCCTGGCTCTGCCTTTCATGCACTGTGACCTCTCTCATTTCTTCACCTTAATAAGACCAATGTCACAGGGTTGATGGGATGGCCAAGATGATGGGGGCAAAAGCACAACATTTGATTTTGTTAGTTTCCTCCTGCCCTTTAAAAATAAGCAGATTTGATAACCAGGGATTATGAGCCTTAGGAATGGGAGAGGACGTAGAAAAAACCCTTCAAGCAATCACCCAGGAAGTGGCCACGCTGCTCATTCTCCTTCAACACAACCAGAGAAGGACTCAGTGCCTCCGAAGGAGTTTACAACTGCAGGAAAAAGCCATGGAGGAAAGCCACAGATGATATGTAATCATTCAACATAAGAAGGCTTGCAGTCTGTGAGGCAGGCACATACTACTATGTCCACAGGACAAAACTCAAATAAATACCTGACAAGGAGGCAGAATTCTGGGCAGGAACTCCCCAAAGCATGTCACTGTTTGCTGCACTAGGCTTCTGAAGAATGTCAGAGCGTTTGTGGCCTGGAGACTCTGGAAGTGCTGAGGAAAAGGTAGAGTGACTATATCCAGGTTGTCGGGAACATCCCATTTACTACTCCTGACATAGTTACTAATAGTCCCCCATTCACTCTCAAAATATCTTAGTTTGAACAATAAGTTATAGGTCACATTAACTATGAACAAAGGCAGTATTCCAAACAGCTCCTACCAGCCCTGCATATCAGCAATTCCGCTGGAATTTCTGCATCTCCAGAGACCTCAAAAAATAGTATGTCAGTTTATCCCCCTTGAAATCACCAAATCCAATCACAAATGGCAAAGAAGCAAAAATTAAGTTTCCAGCCAGCCACCCCAAGTCAAGGGACAGACAGTGCTTGCTGAATTGTGACACCTAGTGGGGAAAATTCACACTGTTGGAAGCTTTTTCTAACACTGCATTTAGTCAGTTTTCTTTTTCCCTTGTAAAGCACAGAACAGCAGTTAACATTTTCCAAATGCTTATATGCCAGGCACAGGTCTAAGTACTTTACATGTTCTAATTCATTTGACCCTCACAAGAACTCCATGAGGTAGCTGCTATCATCAGCCCTCCATTTTAAAAGATGAGGAAATTAAGGATAAAAAAAGTGTTAAGTAAGTGCTATCGGCTTGGCTCAGTAGTTGATCATAGACCTATGAACCATGAGGTCACTGTTTGATTCCCAGTCCAGACACATGCCTGGGTTACGGATTCGATTCCCAGTGACAGGTGTGCGGGAGTCAACCTATCAATGATTCTTTCTCATCATTGATGTTCCTAGCTCTCTCCTTCTCCCTTCTTCTCTGAAATCAATAGGGGGGAGGGGGGAATAAGTTAAAAATAGGTTCGGTAATTTCCCCCAGGTCATTTAGCCAGTAAATGACTGCCAGGGTTTAACCCCAGGTTGTCTGGTTGCAGATCCTGGCACTTAACTACTACTCTATCCAGCTTCTATCAGTTGCATGTGCAAAGTTACTTCAGATGTGTCTTCATATCTTCAATCAACTCTCCTACATGAGATGACAAAAAGGGGGAGTGAGAACAGTGTGTACTAGGACAGCAGTCGCCAACCTTTCGGACTTCGGATCACCAGTGGTCTGCGGACCATCTGTTAATGACCGCTGTACTAGAAGGTCAGCATCTACATCTACCAGCAATGAGTGGTTCAAATCTACACAGGATTAAAGTCAGGGCATTAAACCAGACAATGAGAAAACATACAGTGTCAGTTAAGTGCACAATGAAGCAGCTATTTTAAAGAAGGAGAGTGAAAAATGAAATAGTTCCTTGCCCTGTCCAGTGTGGCTCATTTGATTGGGCATCATCCTGTACTCTGAAAGACTGCTGGTTCGATTCCCCATCAGGACACATGCCCCAGTTGTGGGCTTGATCCCTAGCAGGGGGCATACAGGAGGCAGCTGATCCATGTTTCTCTCTCCCTCTCCCTTCTACTCTCTCTAAAAATCAATTTTTAAAAAAATGAAGCAGTTCCTTGCCTACATCGCCCTCTTCAACAACATTTATTTGTGCATACTGAACAGTGGTTGCTGGTCACTTGCTGGGGCTAATTCCAGCAGGACATAAATGCCAGAAGTTCATCAAGAGGTTGGTGAACCTTGAGGCTTCAGCAGGGCTGAAGATACACATTATTGCCTGCTGAGGGCATTTCCCGAAACCTGAAAATCTACATGTTATTACCTGCTGCTGGCCAAACAGCTGAACCAACAGCAGTTCACCCAACCTGATACTTTACTGCTTACCAAACTTTACCTTTGATATGTGTGTTTGCTTTGCTTTAGGGCAAAAATGTGTGAATAAAAAGCCCTGGGTCTCAGAGCTTCAGAGAGAGCTTGGTCACTAGAACTAAGCCTTCCCTGGCTCCCCCATGTATTCCAAATTTATATTTCATGTCTAGTCTCTTTACTAATTTACTCGCAGTCCTTTCTCCAGATTCCCAAACCCTTCTAGATGCAGGATAACACCCCGGCAGCCACTGAAGCCTATCAGCTGCACCAGAGGACCCAAACCAAGACCTCCCACTGTCGTGAGGGTGAGGCAGGCAGAAGTGACCAAGATTGTCCTGCTTCTTTTCTAGGCTCCCTCTTCTAAAGAACAGAGATCATCCCAAGGGCCTCTCCCCTCCTTCCTTCAACTTCTTTCTCTTCCAAAGCTCAAAGTAGTGAGTGTAGCAGGATTGAGGGGACCATTAGGCTTTGCAGACCAGATGGTCTCTGTCACAACTACTCAATTCTGCCATTGTAACACAAAAGCAGCCACAGGCAACGCATAAATGAATGAGCACAACTGTGTTCCAATAAAACTTTATTTACAAAAACATGTATTAGCCCTGGCTGGTGTGGCTCAGTTGGTTGGAGTATCGTCCCATACTTCAAAATGTTTCAGGTTCGTCCGCCCGGTGTGGCCCAGTGGTTGAGCATCAACCTATGAACCAAGAGGTCACAGTTCAATTCCCAGTCAGGGCACATGCCCAGGTTGTGGACTCAATCCCCAGAAGGGGATGTGCAAGAGGCAGCTGATCAATGATTCTCTCTCATCATTGGTGTATCACCCCTTTCCTTTCCTCTCTGAAATCAATAAAAATATACTTTAAAACAATTTTTTTAAGGTTTTGGGTTCAATTCCTGGTCAGGGCACACACCAGATTGTAGGTTTGATCCCAGTCAGGGTGTGTACAGGAGGGACCAACTGATGTTTGTCTTTCACATCAATGTTTCTCTTTCTCTCCCTCTTCCTTCCTCTCTCTCTAAAAACAAACAACAAAAACACGTCCTCAGGTGAGGATTAAAAACACACACACACACACACACACACACAAAAATAAACAAGTAACCTCTGTACCAAATTAGGGCCTTCAAATTCCTGTCTTCAGATGTATTATAGGGGCAAGAGTGGGTTGTAGCCAAGTTCTCAAGTGTGAAAATGGATTAAAATCATTGAGCATAAATGAACACCAGTAACTCTGGGTGGGTGTGCACATGGACATGTGTGACCCCGGGTGGGTCAGTGCCTGCAGGAAGCATGCACATTCAAGGAGTGGCTGTTTTGGAGCTGCCTAGATTTTGCAAAGTCTTGGTCAGACCTTTCTAAAGAAGTGCAGATTCTATATCTGGAATTCCTGGTGGTCAACATGTCCTCTGTAAAGACAGAAATGCACAGCACTGTGAAATCAGACAAAGTATACAGGCCAAGAAAAGCAGAACAACCCTGCAGAAGGCCTTTGGAAAAGCTAAAGCTGTTGGTTGGCATTTGTCCAGTTATTGTAGAATCTCAGAAACACGTGATAACCACTATCTGAGGGTGTCTGTGCGTGTGCGTGCGCGCACGCACCACTTGTATACCATCTAGCTGAACATGTGAGCAGCAACTGAGAAATTTGCATGGTGGGTTGTAATCAATAAATATAACAATAATAGGCATTTCAGCTACATTTGTATCAACTTTCTTAATGATCTTAGAATATTCCTATGTGTTTATGAAAGGCAATTCCACTGTTTAAAATCACACTTCAAATTCTGCTCTGCAGCCCAAAAACCATTAAACCCAAATATGAATTTGCCATAGTACAGGAAATGTTAATATGCCTGGAGCAAGGGAATTGGGGCCAGAGGCATGACGCAAGATAAGAGGAAAGAATCACATAGGCAGCAGACTATGCCTGGTCATGTTAAGGATTTTGACATGTACATATGTCTTAAGTACATCATAAATGGAAGTGTTTTAAATAAGAGAGAGGATCAGATTTGCAGTTTGAGACTATTGGGCTGTAGTATAGAGTGAAAATTGGAGGGGTTCAGGGACCAACATGGAGACAGTAGGCTTTAGCAGTGGTCTAAGTAAAAGATGAAGTTAGCTTGGTCTAGGTGGGTGGTAGTGACAAAGGAGGGACATCGTAGACCTAAAAGAGGTTTGGAAAGTGAAATGTACAGATTGGCAATAAATATGATAGATTAGGGAGGGAAGGGTGTCAAGGTTTCTGGTCAGCCTAAGAGGATGGCCGGTGGAGCCAACCATGGAGATAGGCAACAGGGGAAGAGGATTAGATTGAAGGGGAAAATAGACAATGGCTAGTAAGTATCCATCAGATTAGTGAGTTTAAGGTCACTGGGGATCTTGGCAAAAGTCTTTTTGTTTTTTGGGTTCTTTTTTGGGGGGGTGGGGGTTTTGTGTTTTTCTTTGCCATGATGAGGCAGAAGCTGTGATGAAGAGAACTGAGAGGGAGTAGGAGCTGAGAAATGGAGACAGTAAGACAATTCTTTAAAAAAATAAAAAAGTTGTAGGGAAGATACATAGGGCAGATAGCTGAAGAAAACTGTAGATCAAATGAGGGTTTGGGAATTTAACAGGAAGAATTGAACCTATTTAAAACCTTGTGTTGCCCTGGCCGGGGAGCTCAGTTGGTTAGAGAGTTGTCCTGATACACTGATGTTGCAGGTCCGATTCCTCAGTCAAGGCACATAAAATAATCAATGAATGCGCAAATAAGTGGGACAACAATTCAGTGTTTCTTTTTCTCTCTCCTTTCCTCTCTAAAATCAATTTTTTTAAAAACTGTGGGAGAAAATCCTATATCTGGTATGGACAAATAAGCTCCTAATTGACCAACCTATACACTCTGGACAACATTTAAAAAAGAAAAGAAAAGAGCCACTAACTCCACCACCAAAATTACAAAACCCCCACTACCTGAGGACTCCTGAGAATGAACCCAAATGGGTATGAGATGAATTCCTATTTTTGTAGATTTCCCCTATGTTGGCTACAGTTACTTGTGCAGCGTAGGGTGGCTAAAATTCCAATAGAAAACCCACTGTCTTTTGGGCAGAGGAACCAGACACAGCCCAGAGCAACCAAAGTTGCAGCACAGTGAGGGGAGAATCCTAAGGGGAGGCAAGGAGAAAGGCGGAGAAGAAAAACCCCAAATTCTCTATATAAACTCTCTTCTAAGTCTGTGACGCATGCCTGAACCACATATGAGCAGAACCCCAGCCAAATATAAAAGAACCAAACTGAGACTTGAGTAATTTCTGGCTACAGGTAAGGCAGAGGCTATAGTTTGAATAAAACCAATTAAATTGCCTGATAAAAGAAAAATATTAACATTTATCTGAGGGATAGAGTAGAATCCAGAGTCTCTTCTACATAACTTTCAAAATTTTAGGATATAATCCAAAAATTGCTCAAAGAACCAAGAAAATGTGACTCATTCTCAAGAGAAAAGTAAATAATAGAGGCCAATTCCAAGATAACTCAGATGTTGGGATTATCAGACAAGGATTTTAGAGCAGCTATTTTAATATTGTTCAAGGATATAAAAGAAAAATACATTTGTAATAAATTAACAGATAGAAAATGAAAAGCAAAAATATAAACTGTTCTTTTAAAAACCAAATGGAAATTTTAGAACTAAGTATTTGGAATTTTAAAATTCACTGGATGGGCTTAAAATATCAGTGAGATTGAAATCTCACATGAGATTGAATATAAATCAATAGAAATAGTCAATCTGAAAGAAAAAAGAGGAAAAAGATGGCATAGAAAAAAAGATAACAGTCACAGGGACCCATAAGACAATATCAAAATGTCTATTACATGGGTAACTGGAGTCCCCGAAGAAGAAAGAGAAAATGGGGCAGAAAAAAATATATTTAAAAGCTTATGGTAAGGATCAAGTCGAGAGGAAGTGGTTGAATGTATGGGAAAGATGAGCGACTACAAATAATAGCTCTTATATAAGGAGGAAAGGGATGAAATCCAAATTGTAAGTGTAGGGATTTGGCTAAGGCAGAAAAGATGATACCACTTGCATTGCAAGAGGAGGGAAAAGAGCACAGAATGGGAGCAAACATAGGTAGATTTATGTCCTAGATGGGGATTTTCATTAGGTGACTCCAATCCCCAGTGGATAGGGCATCGGCCTGCAGACTGAAGGGTCTCGGGTTCGATTCCAGTCCAGGGCACATTCAACAGAGTTGGGTGAAATGAAATTGTGTTACTATCAATAAAATGACCAGAGAATAATGGTTAAGACACACAGGATCATAAAAGTAATGAGGGATATATTTGCAGCCCTGGCCAGGGCATCTGGGATCTAAGCCAATATTCAACCATTATGGCATAGACAGGTTCTTATTATAATTAAAACACACACACACACATTAGAGGTCTGGTGCAGGAAATTTGTGCATGGGGGGAGGGGGGAAGGAGGAGTCCCTCAGCCCAACCTGCACCCTCTCCAATTCAGGAGCCCTCAGGGGATGTCCTACTGATGGCTTAGGTCTGCTCCCCATGGTTCTCTGCTCTCTGCCTGCTCCACACCATAGCGACAGGCAAGCAGGTCCTGCTGGGCGCTGCCTGCGAGCCACACTTGCCTGCTCGAGGATTGCTGGGGCAACCCGCCAACAGGTCCTGCTGGGCACTTGCCTGCTCTGGGTCACCACAGCGATGCCTGCTGGGCTCATGTTGCTGGGGTGACGCTGCCAGTGTCCTGCCCTGGCTGCTATGGGCACCGCCATCTTCATTGCGGAATGATGGTTAATTTGCATATTACTCTTTTATTAGATAGGATATGTGTGTGTGTGTGTGTGTGTGTGTGGCATGACAATTAAATTGCTTTTTAAGAAGAAGAAGCTGGTAGCTAAAAACTGATGCTTAAAAAGGGGAAAATAAAATGAAAAACTTTCACAGAACATATATTTCTAAAGGATTTAGGGTTGGAGTTACATTGGACATTTCACAGTAAACTCACTTCTGCTTCTGTTATTGGAGTGACTGAAATGGAGACTCCTCCTCTCCCTCGTCCTCATGTGGATAATTTGATTCACACCACAAGCATCCAGATACTGGTCCCTAGTAACATTCAGCTCTTAAAGAAACCAGAGCTCCTTGGAGAGAAGCTGATTTCTTACTGTGGACAACAAAAGTCAAAGCAGACCTAAGTCTGCCAGATAATTCCTGAAGCATGTTCATTTTTATTTTTAAACCTCACCTGAGGATATTTTCCCATTAATTTTTAGAGAGAATGGAAGGGAGGGAGAGAAAGAGAAACATTGATGTGAGAGAAACACATCAATTGGTTGCCTCCTTCACACACCCTGACCAGGGCTCACCTCTTGACTGGAATCTAACCCAGGACCCTTCAGTCCATGGGCCAATGCTCTACCCACTGAGTCAAGCCAGCTAGGCCAGAAGCATATTAGTTTTGAAGTAGTGTTAAGAGGAAAAGAGACACAGACAAAAAAAAGACAAATGGAGACAATCTAAGTATCAGAGAAAAAACAAAAGTCTTTATGAAAAGCATGTGTCCATAATGGCATTAAAATGAGTTAGACCAACAGAAAGGTATGTGTGAATTCCTCAAAATGTCAACTATTCAAGCAATGCCATCCTTTGATTAATAATTAAGCTGTGGCCCTATCTGGTTTGGCTCAGTGAATAGAGTGTCAGCCTGTGGATTCAAAGGTCCCAGGTTCAATTCTGGTCAGGGCACATGCCTGGATTGTGGGCTCCATCCCCAGTAGGGGGCATGCAGGAGGTAGCCAATCAATGATTTTCTCTCATCATTGATGTTTCTCTCTCCCTTCCTCTCTGAAATCAATAAAAATCTTCTATTATAAAAGTGAAACATGCAAATGTGACCGTTACCACCAGCCAACCAGAGCGGCTGTATGCAAATTAACCCAGCCAAGATGGAGGCCAACAGCCAATCAGAGCGGCTGTATGCAAATTAACCCAGCCAAGATGGAGGCCAACAGCCACGGAACTAGACCAAACCAAAGGGTTCTGTTGCAACTGCCTGCCTATGCTGGCAGTTGGAAGTGGCACCAGGGCACCAGGAAGTGAGAAAGCAAAGTGGCGGGCCGGGGAGCGGGTAAGAGGTGGCAGGGGGGCGGCCTGCTTGGTGGGCTTCCTAGGCCCTTTGTGGGGCATCGGGGAGCGAGTAAGAGGTGGCAGGGGGTCGGCGGCCTGCTTGGCAGCTGTCCAGGCCCTTGGAGGGGGATTGGGGAGCAAGAAAGAGGCAGCAGGGGGTCAGTGGCCTGCTTGGTGGGCTTCCCAGGCACTTTGCGGGGCACTGGAGAGCGGGAAAGCAAGGCTGCAGGGGCGGGGTCCTGCTTGGTAGCTCCCCAGACCCCTTGATGGCATCGGGAAGTGGGAAAGGAAGGCAGCAGGGGACGGGTGAG
>PVJC01010034.1:0-44557 GCA_004026665.1 Murina feae
AAAAAAATCAAAGTAGGGTTAAAATAAATGACAACAAATAGAATGGGAGAGAGATGATGAAGTTTTAGCTTTTATTTGGGGGGAAAGGATAATGACAATTAATTTTAAAATTTGACTAAGCGGGCATGTTCACATTTCTAATTAATGACTAAAATGATAAGTAATCTAATCTAATAAAAGAGTAATATACAAATTAACCATCACTCTGAGACACCTAAGCCACACCCACCAGCCAAGCCATGCCCACCAGCTAATCAAAGCAGCTGTAAGCAAATTAACCCAGCCAAGATGGCGGCCAACAGCCATGGAGCTAGAGCAAACAGGAGGCTTCCATTGCACCAGCAATGGAGTTAAAACTGCCTGCCTGAGCCGGCTGGGCCTCTGCTCAAGGCTACAATGTTTCAATTATAGAAGCCATGGAGCTGAAGCAACAGGAGGCTTCGTTGCCTGACTAGGCCTCTGCTCAAGGCAACAAAGTTTCAATTATAGAAGATAGATAAACCCCAGAAAACTGATTCCAGCCAGCCTCACTGGGACATTGGGTCAATGGGAGCTGTGGGCAGCCTGAAAATGGTCCTCATCCCCTCACCCAGGCTGGCCACACCCCCATGGGGTGAGGGTCTCCACTGGGGGGCTTGACCAGCTTGCAAACAGCAATCAGCCAGCAGGTGGACATCCTCTGAGGAATCCCAGACTGCAAGAGGGCACAGGCTGGGCTGAGGGACCCCCGAGTGCACAAATTTTTGTGCACCGGGCCCCTAGTGTATATATAAAAGGCTACACAACCTTCCGAGTGGTCGGTAGGTATGATGCGCACTGACCACCAGGGGGCAGACGCTCAACACAGGAGTTACTGAGCTGCCGTGACTTAGCAGTGGCAGTTCTTGGGTGACTCACCCTGGAACCAGAGTGGAGGAAGCCTGATTCCTACCGGGGCTGCGGGACCCCACCTGCCAGAGAGACCCTGCTCACTCCACAGACGCCCTTCAAGCCACAGCGGCGCCTCCCCAGGTGTGGGGACCGGGGTAGGGACCCTGGGAGGTTGGCTCCAGGGCATGTCCAGCCTGTCACACCCAGTCCTGCCCCACCAGCCACCTTCTAATTAATTTCCTTTCAGTGTCCACGAATCCATGTACTGGGTCACTAGTAAAGTATATAACTTTCAAACAAATGATTAGAGAAAAAATAAAAAATAAATAACCAATCCCTCCAAAATGACTAGAAAAAAAAAATCAAATAAATCACTGATTATCTAAAACCCCAGTTTTCAGGGAGGATATTTTTAAGTATAAGTACCATTTATGAGAGTCACATAAGATAAGTACCCAGGAGGGTTTAAAGTAAAAGAATAAAAAAAAGATATTCTAGGCAAATACTAACTAAATGAGAAAGAGAGCATAATTAGATTAACACCAGAAAAATAGACTATCATGCAAAAGTTGTTATTATTAAAGATAAAAAAGTTGCCCTGACCGGTGTGGCTCAGTGGATGGAGCGTGGGCCTATGGACTAAAGGGTCTCAGGTTCGGTTCCGGTTGGGGGCATGTACCTTGGTTTCAGGCACATCCCCAGGAGCGGGTGTGCAGGAGGCAGCCGATCGATGCTTCTCTCTCATGGATGTTTCTAACTCTCTATCCCTCTCCCTTCTTTTCTGTAAAAAAACAATAAAATATATTTTTAAAAAATAAAAAAGTTCACTAAATAATGACCATCTCATCTTTCTCTGACTTGGCCAGTAAAGGTTCTCCACTCAAGACTTGTGTGATTAGATTACCCGCCTGGATAATCCAGAATATTCTCACCATCTCAAGGTCCCTTAATCATATCTCCAAAGTCTCTTTGCCATATAAGGTAATACACTCGCAGGTCCCCAAAATTACAGCATGGACATCTTCGGGAGACTGTTACTCAGCCTAGAGAGGAACATCCCATCATTGCTCTGAACCCTTCAAACCTGTCAATGTCATACAGTTTTTTAAAGGCTGGTGAACTGTTGTAGAGAACAGTAAAGAGACAGGACAACCGAATGCATTTTATTAGTGCAATGTGTGCTTTGCTTGATTGAATCCTGGATTTAAAAGGGATAAAAACAGCTATAAAACTCATTATTGTGACAATGGGGAAATTTGAATATGGCCTATATATTAGATAGTAGTATTTTATCAATTTCTCAGGTGTCATCATTGTGCTGTGGTTATGTAGGAGAATGGCCTTGTTCTTAAGAAATATGTGCTTAATGGGTTCAGGATAAAGTGTCATGATGATGTCTCTAATTTACACTAACATTTTTTTTAAAAAATAACAATGAGAGAAAGCATAGATGTGGTAAAATATTAATATTAGTTGAATCTAGGTAAAGGATAAATAAGCATTTGTTGTATTATTCCTGCAACTTTTGGTAGGTTTGAAATTTTTCAAAATAAAAACCTGTGATAAAATTAAAGCTGAGAGAGGAATAAGATTAACAAAATGAAAAACTTCTGGAAAAGTTGATTTTTTTAAATAAACAATAACAAATAATAATGAAAAAGAGGATGCTGTGGATATTGAAAAAAGACAATAATCAGATATTATAAACTTATATACCAACAAACTTGAGAGCTTAGATGAATTGGACAAATTCTAAGAAAAAAAATGTAGATTACCAAAACCAACACAGGAAGAAATAGAAACTCTGAATAATCTTAAAATCTTTAAAAATTTTTAGCTTCAATAAAAACCTTACCACATGGAAAATATCAACACAAATGGCTTGATCAGCAAAATGTTTGGAATAAATCCTCTCAAATTTAAACAAACCACTCCAGAGTAATGAAGGAGAAGGAACCTACTTAACTCATTTTCTTTTACATAATGTCAATTCTAAAATCTACTAAGGACCACAGCAGCACTAAGGATGTCTGACTGCCAACTTAGGCCTGTCCCTGGGCGTGGGCCTAAGCTGGCAACTGGACATGCCTCAAGGACTCCTGGACTGTGAGAGGGTGCAGGCCGGGCTGAGGGACACCCCCCTTCCCCAGTGCACAAATTTTGTGCACCAGGCCTCTAGTTGGTAATAAAAAGGGTAATAAGTACATCAGAACCAAGTAATATTTATTTAAAGAATCCAAAATTGGTTTAACATTTTAAAAATCACTTCATATACTTCACCATATTAACAGATTTAAAAAGAAAACTAATCTGGTTAGTTCAGTAATTCAGAAAAATCATTTGATATAATTCAACATTCATTCATGATTTTTTTTCAAAAATTAGCAAACTATAAGTAAAAAAAATGTCTGTTTGTTAAAGAATATCTGGGAGAGAGAGAAAATGAGAAAGAGACTAAATAAATCCACCTTACATCCAACATCATACTCAATGATGAAACACTGACAGCATTTTCTTTAAGATCATGAACTGGATATGGTCTCTTTATCACTCCTCTCTATATATAACAGTTCCTAGCCAATATATTTATTCAATAGAGAGGAACAAAAGTATCCAAACTAGAAAGGAGAAAAAGCATGCCATTATCAAATATATAGAAATAAAAATTTTATATGCAAATTATTAGAACTAATAAAAGAGTCTTAAGAGTGATTGCTGAATACACAATTAAGCTATAGGATTCATTTGCATTTCTAAACATCAGCAATAATATTTGAGAATTTAAGTTTTAAAATATAATACAATCAAAATTTATAATTAAAATTTTGCATCAAAAATTGTGATTAAAAATAATTTAAAATGTTTTCTTTTTTTATGCCAAAGTTAGCATCAAAACATATAAAGTACCCAGGACTAAATTGAACAAAAATTGTGCAAGACCTCTGTAGAGAAAATTAAGAATATCAAATAAGGGGAGTGTTACCATGAATAGCAAAACATAAGAAATATATATCCGTTTTCCTTAATTGATCAAACCCACAGTAGAATTATTTTTGTGGACCATGCAGGCTGATTCTAAAATACATGTGAAAGTCCGAAACACAAGGACACCTCAAAAGAAGAACAAATAGGGGGGTATCTTTAAAGATATCAAAAATCATTTTAAAGCTTTCTGTACTAACATAATAAAGTAGTGATATGAGGATAGACAAAATGGTCAATGGAAAGAACAGAGAGCCTAGAAATAGACCCACACATATATCAACAAGAGTTATGACCAACTTGTCTTGTAAATCAATGAGAAAAGGCTAGACTCTTTAATAATTGCTGCTGGAACATTTGGTTATACTTATGGGAGCAGGGAATGAAGTTGAATCCTTACCTCACACCATACACTGAAATCAGTCCTACCCAGAGTAAAGACAAAAGTAATTTTTTATGACTTTAGGGTAGGATAAGGACTTCTTAAATAAGACATAAAAGAATTTACCAAAAAGAAAAGAAAGGTAAATTTACTTACCTTAAAATAAGAACTTTTCAGCAATGTACATCATAAAAAGAGTAAACAAACAAGCCATGAACTAGGAAAAGTCATTTGCTACACATAGTCAGGATAACATAAAGAACTCCTAAAAACCAAGAAGTAAAAGACAAACTAATTCAATTATCAAAAGATTTAAAGCAAAAAAAAAAAAAAAAAAAAAGATTTAAAGCAAGCCCTTCACAGCAGAAGAAATCAAATGACTAATAAACTTATAAAGAAATCCAATCTTGTTCTAGCTGTTTTGGCTCAGTGGATAGAGCATTGGCCTGCAGACTGAAGGGTCCCGGGTTCCATTCTGGTCAAGGGCATATGCCCGGGTTGTGGGCTCGATCCTCAATAGAAGGCAGACACCAATGATTCTCTCTCATCATGGATGTTTCTATCTCTCTCTCTCTCTCTCTCTCTGAAATCAATAAAAATATATTTTAAAAAAAGACATCCAACCTCACTGGGATTCAGGAAATGCAAATTAAAACTGATTCCTGGTCTTAAAGAAAACACATATACTGTTGGGAGTATAAATTGGTAGCACTTTGAAAATAATGTTGCAACATATAGAATAGTTGACAATGTGCATTCTCTATGAAGTAGACATCCCATTCTAGGTGCCTGTCCTAAGAAAGTCTGCACCTCAGAAGACAGACAAAATGCTCATGGCAGCACTCTGTAATAGCGAAATCTGGAAACAACCAGAAAGTCGGTCAACTGTAGAACGCATAAATAAACTGGGGGGATATCCATATGGCAGAGAAAATAAATGAAATACAACTGCATGCAGCGATGCAGCTGTATCTCAGGAACAAAATGCTGACTACTACAAGCAAGTCACAGAAGAATACAAGAGTCCATTTTTACAAAGTTCAAAAATGCAAAAGGCAGACAATACTTATTTTTAGAAACCTATTTGTCTGGTTAAACTACCTCTGAGGAGTGAGGTTAGGGGTTAAAATGGGGAGAGTGGCACACAGAAGATTTCAAAAATAGTGCTAAAGTTATTGATCTTAAACTGGGTGGTAGGTGATGGGGAGGGAGAGAGGAGGTGATGGCAGTTCATTAAAGAAAATTCTGCAAGCAAATCCTCATTGAAAGGAGGGACGAAGGGCCACTGAGTGTATTGTGAGATGGACTTAAAAATTGGGAGAGACACGCAAAGGGAGTAAGAGAGGCAGGAGCATCTGGGACGATGCAAAGTGTGGAAGGCAAGGGAGTGGGAGGTGGAAAGGTCAACCTTCACGACCCACTAAGGTCTTTATCAACTTAATCCTTCATGATCCCACCAGAGATATTATACCCATTTTACAGATGAGGCAACTACTATCTCAGGCTACTTTGTCGACTCCTCTTCCAAGTTTCAAATGCCCCAAGGCTAAGAGATCTGCTCAGATCTATGCTCACTTCTGGCCATGTCACCCAACCCACACCTCTGAATGTCCTTCACACTGATGGCTCCAACCAGGCCTCTGTGGACACGACCGTCTGGTAACCCCCGTAGCCTGTTGGACCTCCACACTGGGATGCCTAATGGGCAGCTGAAAGCTAACGTGTATGAGTGAGAACACTTGATTTTTTCTCAAGATAAGGGCGTGCGTCTGTGAGTCTTCCCCATCTTAGCAAACGCAGCATCCGTGGCCCAGGTCTCAGGTCAAAATTCTTGGGCCATCCTTGACTTCTCTTCCTTCATACTTCACCTTTAGTCTAGGAGCAAGTTCCATGAGCTCTTCCTTCCGATAAATCTTGAATCCAGCCACTTCTCACCCTTGACCACATCCTCCCCGCTCTAAGGCCCTATGGCCTTGGACCTGGACATCGGCACACTACAAATCCTTCCTGCATCCACCCTTCACCCCTGTCCATCTGTTCTCCACCCAGCGACTAGAATGACCCCTAGGATATAGCGCATCTGAGTGGTGGTTACAGAATGTGTTCACTTTGTAAAGAGTCAGTGAACTATCACTTGTGCACTGTTTTTTATGGATTTCAGGCGTTAGTAAAAAGTTCACGTTCATTTCCTCCTCCTTTCCTTCTCTTCCCTTTCCTTCCCCTTCTGAGCAATTAGGTGAGGCGGGTGGAAGTGGAAAGCAGCTGGTGAAGAGTGGTCGGAGTGGGTGAGAGGATGTCCATGTGAGGAGGTGGCCCTGAACAGGTGTTGAAGCCCCAGCAAAGGTAGGGAGCCTGTCACACAGGGGCAGGGGTGGCCCAGCATTAGGGTGTTAGGAACAACTGGAGAAGGGGTGTGGCCGGGGACACAGTAGCCTAGTGAGGAGGACACCTGTACAGCACAGCAGGCCTGACTAGAGTGAAATAAAGGGGTGTAACGAGATGCCTGGAAGCACCTGCCCCACCCCCACCTGAAATAGCAATGAACCAGAGATCCTTGGGAAAGTGGCCTGTTCAGAGGTGGGGCAGGAAATGTACAAGACAAGCATGGAACATGCTGTTATGCCAGAAAGTAAGGAAGATTCAAAGGCAGACGAGGCCACGTCATAAGGATGGCAAGCAGCCTGAAAAGGCTCCCACTGGCGAAATTACGGACAAGCTGAGGATCAAAATAAACAGTAACATTAATATCACATCAACAGGCTAAAAAAAAATCCCATGATCTTATCCATAGATGCAGAGAAAGCATTTGACAAAATCCAGCATCCAACCACACTTAAAACTCTCAACAAACTAGGGCTAGAAAGGTACTTCCTCAACTGGATAAAGAGCATCTACCAGCAAACAAACAAACAAACAAAAACACAGCTAACATCACACTGTGTGGCGAGAACTTTCCCGCTAAGATCAGGTGTAAGGCAAGGACGGGCCCCTCACAACAGTTTCTGACATCACACTGGAAGTGCTAGTTAATGCAATAAGACAAGAAAGGGAAAATGAGAAGCGTGAAGATTGGGAAGGAAGAAATAAAACTGTCTTTATTCACAAACATCATGAGTGTCGTTATGGAAAATCCAAATGAATCAACAACAAAAGCTTCAGTGAAGTTGAAAGGATACTACAAAGAGTTCCTGTACACCCCTCACCCCGTTTCCCTATTGCTAACATCTTCCATTAGTGTGGTCCATGTTTCGCTACTAAGGAATCAGCACTTTACTGTTAACTAGACTTCCCAGTTTACTCTAATCTCACTCCTTTTCCCGTGATGTCCATTTTCACGCCATCCAGGACGCCTCTTTATGTAGAGCTGTCATGTCGCCTTGGCCTCCTCGAGTCTGTGACAGCTTCTCGGACGTTCCTTGTTTGTGATGGCCTTGCCGGTCTGCAGGAGGACCAGCCAGGTTCCTCTGAGAGGACAGGGAGGGGAGGACACTGCATACTCGGTTCTACCTTTTGAATTCTGAGTACAAAATGGTTAAAAAGCAAGCGTTCTGTGCCTGCTTCGGCAGCACAGAGACTAAAATTGGAACAGCATAGCGAAGATGAGCCGGACGCCTGTGAAAGGATGACATGCAAATTTGTGAAGTAGTCCATATTTTTATACCCTTGATGGGTATAAAGTTTCAGTTTTACAAGATTAAAAGTGTTCCAGAGATCTATTGCACAGCCATGTCAATAACTTAACTAAATACTTAATTGAAATGCTCAGATGACAAATTTAATGTTCTGTATTTTTTTTTATTTAAATTCTTTATTGTTGAAAGTATTACATGTCTCCTTTTTCCCCATTGACCTCTCTCCACCCACTCCTGGCCTGTTTTGTTTTGTTTTTACCACAATAAAAAAGTGTGCTGAAGCAAAAGCAACAAAATGTTAATATCTGTTCAGAGATGGGTTCCCAGATTACCTGGATAATTATGTTCTGCTAATTTTCTGCATATTTAAAAAATTAAAATCTTAGGCATGTGCAAAGGCCCTGGGGCAGGGTAAAGTACAGCCAGTATGGGTTGGAAAGCAGGAAGAAAAGGACAAGGTGGCACAGGATGAGAGAATTGGGTGGGGACTTGATCGTAGGACCACAGAAGACAACTCCCTTCCCACACATTCCAGAGGCTTCCACCCCTGCCAGCCTGAAAGCCATTCCTTCCTCAGGCGCTAACAGGGCACCTGAGTCGGCCTCCCCACCCACCAGTGCCAGCTCCCGCCCAGGTCCTGCTTCATCCTGAACATGACAAGCTCATTGTTCCCTTTCTCCCGACGGCTGCTTCCCCAAGAGGCAGTTCTGAGCCCACAGGTTTCTGTGGGAAGATGTCCCAGGACAGGGTTCACAAAGACACCAGTGTCTGGGGCACCCTCCTGGCCCAGCAGACAGCCTCCACATCAAAGAGGAGAGATCAAAGCTGCTCCAGCCGCCCACAGCACACAGCCCAGCCCTGGTCTCATGGCACAGTTCACCCCTCGGAGGTGAGGAGGGCGGTGTAGGCGGGACATGGCAGTAGCTGGATGGCCATCAGGAGAAGCGCCAAGCCACGAGGCAGCTGCATCTCCCATGGGCACAGCAGACCACAGGAAGGCAGGGACAGTACTGATGTGCTTGCCATAGGCAAGGCAAAGGACTCACTGTAGGCCAAGGTCACAGAGCTGGCTGAGGTCACACAGCGGGCCCAGACCCTTGAACTCCCCGGCCGGGGCCCCTCCCAGAAGCACCAGAAGCACAAGTGGCAGTCTGATGAATGCAGACACCAGGGCCAAGCCTCCCAAATACACCCATTTAGTAGCTAGGATCTTAGGGGAGATGATGGCCTCCTGACCTTGACCTCCCAAGGGTGTCAAGCGCAGTGACAGGCATGTTCAACAGACGGTAGCTCTTCTCACCGCAACACCCTAGAAACAACCCACCTTGGGAGGACGGCTGAGGGCAGCAGAGGGGCAGAGCACCCCTGGGCTGGCCCCGTGTGGGGAGCTGCCGTGGAATAGACCTGGAATATTCCAGAGAACCCCCTGGACTAGACCTCAGGCCCAGCCACAGGCCCACAGTCTTGCTGTGATTAAATGCAGTCAGAGCTCAGCCCATGTGACTCAGTGGTTGAGTGCTTACCTCTGAATCAGGAGGTCACAGTTCAGTTCGATTCCTGGTTCATAAGTCAATGCTCAAGCACTGAGCCATGCCAAGTGGGCTCCACTGATCTTTAGAGAGAGTGGAAGAGAAAGAAAAAAAATACATCGATGTGAAAGAGATACATCGACTGGCTGCCTCCTGCACATGCCCTGACCTGGGCAGGGATAGAACCTGCAACTGAGGTATGTGCCCTCAACTGGGATCAAACCTCACAACCCTTTGGTCCGAGGGCCGGTGCTCTAACCATCGAGCAACCGGCCAGGGCTCCATGTCAGTCCTGTAAACCACCAACTTGAATATTGGCCCCTGAGTAACAACAGGCATCTCAGACTCGCCTAAAATCTCCCTCCCACAGTGTTCCCCCCTCAGTAAGCAGCCACTCTGCTCTCACAGATAATAGGACCTTTCTTGGCCTTTTATTTTAATCCCACTTATTAGCAAGTGTGCTGGTTGATCGTATGTGTCATCTTGACCTGCTGCAGGGAGCTCTGATGGAACATTACTTCTGGGTGAGTCCGTAAAGGTGTTTCCTCCCCATGTGGGTGGGCAGCACCCAGTCCACTGAGGGCCTGAAGCACAAAGGGCGGAGGAAAGACGAAATGGTCCCCTTTTCCCTGCCTCTCTGTTGGGGCTGGGACACCTCCTCTCATCTTCTGCCCTCAGACCGGCATTCACACCCTCGGCTCCCTGGGTCTCAGGCTGTGAAACTCGGACTAAATCATAGCACTGCTTCCCTCTGTCTCCAGCGTGCAGACAGCAGGCCGTGGGAATTCTCGGCCTCCGTAATCGCGTGAGCCATTTCCTCATAAGAAGTCTACGTGTGTGTGTGTGTGTGTGTGTGTGTGTGTCCCTATCGCTTCTACTTCTCTGAAGAACTCTAATACAGTGAGTCCGACTGGTTTCGCCTTCGCACAATAGGTAACACATATCAGACGCGCTGGGTGCCAGCCACTGTTCTAAACCCTTGCCATAATAAGGCCTTTCATCTTCCCAATGACTCTGTGAAGCAGGCTCTCTTATCCCCATTTTACAGATGAGGAAACTAAGGCGCAGCGAGGTTAAGTAACTATGGCATGGTGGAACGGAGGTCTGAAGGCAGGCCCGGGCTTGTTTGCTTACTGCTACATGCCCTGGACTCCGAATAGGTGCTTACAGCAGGTGCTGAATAAATGCATGTTGAATCGATCACGAACACCGGACGATGCGGAGCTCCTGCAGTCCCCTGGGGGTTCAGAGGTGGCATCAGTCACGGCTGGGGAAGGAGCATCGTGCCGTTGGAGGAGACGTCGGGAAGCTTCCCGGAGAAGCTGGCCAGCTGGCTTTGCTGAGAGATTTGAGCGCAGCTGCACAGAATGCCTGCAGCACCACCAAGAGGGGTCAAGTCCAGGTGGGTAGCAAAGGCGAGGGGTCCCCGAGCTGCTTTCCCTGGCTGACGGATAAACTCCGGCTGGTCAGCCCTGCAGAACGGGTTCCAGTTTGTCCTTCAGCCTCATTACAAATGACCGCATGTGGTAGATCTCCTTGGATACCATGAATGGTCACACCCAGAATGTTAAATCTGCAAAGCCTCGCCTCTCTTGCTCTGTGAGCAATTCCAATACTCTCTAATAGGGGTAACTCAGAAAAATGAGGCAGAAGATGGGCATGGTGGTGTGAGAGAACACATGATTAATAACGAGGCATCTAGGACCATAAGGGCAAAGTGAGAGAGAGGCCCAGCTGGACTGAGCACTTAAGGGAGGCTCCATGGAAAAGGTGCCACGTGACCCAGGTCGGGAAGGATGTTCTGAATTCTGTGTCAGAATCTTTTGCCTGCAAACAATAGAAAACCTGGGTAACACTGGCATAAGCCGTGAGGACGTTTATGTTGGTTTAACAACTTAAGTTCCACAAAAGGCAGTCTCAGCGTTGGTTTAATGGCTCCAAAAGGACCTTTGCTCCTTTCCCCCGTCCTGTCTGTCATCCTCAGCTGACCAGTTATCAGCTTTTAAATGAATTCTCATTGCTTCACAGCACAAAGTGGCTGCCACAGCCCCGGGCATCTCCTCCTCCCACAACGCTGTCCGAGGCAGGAAAGGAGGCCCAATGTCCATCATGGATAAATAAACCGTGATGCGCTATAACATGGGAATTCCAAAGTGATTAAAAAATAAAAGGTTGAAGAATTGCTAGAAGTAACAGCATGGATAATATTGTTCAACAAAATAAGCCAGGCGTAGGGGATATTATAATGGGGAAGCCATTTATGTGTGTGGCAGGGGGTGGGAGGGCGGAAATCTCTGCATCTTCCTCTCAATTTCGCTGTGAACCTAAAACTGCTCTTCAAAAAATATTTTTAAAAAAAAAAAAGAAGAAGTCAAACAGCCCTAGCTGGTTTGGCTCAATGGATAGAGCGTCGGCCTGCGGACTGAAGGGTCCCAGGTTCGATTCCAGCCAAGGGCACATGCCTGGGTTGCAGGCTTGATCCCCAGGAGGGGGCATGCAGGTGGCAGCCATGATTCTCTCTCATCATTGATGTTTCTATCTCTCTCTCCCTCTCCCTTCCTCTCTAAAATCAATAAAATATATTTTTAAAAAAGAAGCCAAACACAAATAAAGATATACCGTGTGATTCCACGTATATGAGCAGAAAAACTAAACTATAGTGATACAAGTCAGAATAGCACTTATCTCCGATCGGAGCTATTGCCTGGGAGGGGCCATGAGGGAGCCTTCTGGGACGCCGGCAGTGTTTGACGTGTCGATCTGAGTGGTCGTCACATGGGAATACACACAAAAATGCATCGAGATGTGTGCATGTCACAGTGTGTATGTTAATATCTCCATTTTTCAGAAATCCAATCATTGAAAGGGAAAGAGGCCGTGGGGCAGCCACCACATGGGCCTATCCAATCAGGAAGCAATTTTCCCAAAGGCCCCAGCAGCTTTCCCCAAATGCCTCTCAGGCCGGAAGTGGGTCACATGCACACCCCAGTACCCACCACCAGCCAAGGAGGTGGGAAATGCCATGACTGGTCCCTGGAGCTGGGCACCCCATTGCTGGAACAAAACTAGGGTTCGGTTACAAAATAAGATGGGCGAGGGCTGTTGGGTGGGCAGCCAGTTGTGTCTGCCACACTGCAGGCGGCCCAAGAAGTGACAGCCAGTCCAGACAGGGATCACAAAAGCGAAACTCGCCATTCTCCCTGGGCACCCCTTGTGCATGTGCTGGGCAAAGCACTTGTGGGGGATCCTGCCTCTTCAAGATGGTGGCAAGTGAAGAAGGATGCACAAGGCATGATGAGGGGGAAAGGTCTAGGAATTGTTGCCAGGAACCAGTGTATCCCGGGCTACAGGATAAATAGCTGTGTGGATAGATGGATGGATGATTGATGGATAGGTAGATGCTTGGGTGGCTACATGGTAGAGGGATGAGTGGATGGATGAATGGGTGATGGATGGATGAGTGGATGGATTTATCCTAAGGAATTAGCTCACACAGTTGTGGGGGTGAGCATGTCCCAAATCAATAGGGCAGCAGCTGGAACCTTCCAGCCGACTGGAAGCTGCTACAGTCCCGGGGCAGAACGTCTTCTCGTTCTGCTATTAAGGCTTTCCATTGATTGGATGAGGCCTACCCACATTATCAGGGGCGATCTCCTTCACTTAGAGGCAACTGACTAACCACATCAGTTAACCGCATCTACAAACTCCCTTCACAGCAACACCTAAATTAGTGTCTGATTAAATAACTGGGTTCTATGGCTAGCCGAACTGACACTCACACTGACCAACAACCTCACCTGGGCTTCCCTGTGCCCTCTCCATCTCCCCGACCCGGCCCGCCCCACGCCCCATCCTTGTCTGAGCTCCCATGGCTTCAGGATCCACCTCCCCACAAGTGGCCTCTCCATGCTCAAGTTCTCCAGGGGCTGCACCCAGGAGGTGGGAGTAGAACAGAACCTGAAAGATGTTTCTATTGGAACCTGGAAGAAGAGACCCAGACTTGGGCAAATCAGCCACAAAAACCTGAGCAAGGAAAGCAAAAGCCCGCTCCCCACATCAGCGGACCTTCCTCTGGATTCAGGGTGTTTTCTGCTCCGTGGATTCCTTGGTATTCGCTGTCTCATAAACATACTTCTGTGATAGATACTGTAAATCTGCTTCATTTGAAATTCACAGTTAATGACCTATTCCCTCGGATTCAGGAAACAGAGTAAGGTTCCGGCTTTTAAAGGCCAGGAGTTTACTAGCCAGAAGATGACAAGTATTACAAAGTATAGGCCTGCTCTAAAAGCACTTAAGAAACAGTCTGTCAGAAATTTCAAGAATACCTTCAAATAACATCATTTATCTGCCAAGAGGCCACGGAGGGTGGGGAGTGATGGTGGGCGGAGGGAGCGTAAACGAGAATTTGATCAAATCCATACTTTCAACTTGCCCGGCGGGGGGATATTTACTAACCCTCCTCACTCCGGAAAGTTTGTGCGCGCACTTGCGTGAGCCAGGGGGGCATGCGCGGGTGCAAGTGCCCGCAAGCGCACGTGTGCCCCGAGGCCCTGTCTCCTTGCCCCCCAGCCCCTGTGGCTGACACAAAACCAACTCCACCATCGTCTGAACTCTAGAGTCAAAGGGTAATGTAATAAGACGAGTACCCCTGGTTTCGGGTCGGCCCACTTAACTGAAACCCAAAGCCAGCTCTGGAGTAAATGGGGCTGTGGACCAATCCATTAGGCCCATCCACACTTTCTCATTTTCAATAGAGTCAGGGCTTAACCAGGTTAATTTCTGTTAAACGCATTACGCAGGTACTCTCCTCTTACCAGCCCAATGATTTTGTGTCGGGCCTGAAGGATTGTAATTGCAATCCAGCAGGACACCGAGCGAACAGGGTGATTTACGGAGGCCCCGGAGCAGGCCGCCTCCTACCTGCCAGCTGCCCAGTGGGAACTTTCCTCCTTGAATCTTGTCATAATGGACAGTCCCAGGGTCCAGGACAAAACGCCCGCGCGAGGCCTAGGCTGTCCCTGGGGAGAGCAGAATGCTGCTTCCTTTGGACACGGACTCTGTGGTCTTCCCCAAACCTGAGGGTCCGGGGAGCGAGGGCTTCTTTGTTCCCCAGAAGAGACTCAGAGGGCGGGACTTCCAGGAACCAGCTTGGGCGCCGCTGGTCCTTCGAGTCACACCCGTTCCCTCCTAACTGCTGTGCACGGGACGTTCTGGCCTGGCTTTCCCTTTCCAGGGTCCTCTGCTCCTCAGGCCTCACAGAGACAGGTCCAGTGCCCGCCGCCCCCCCTCCCCACCCTCCGGGCCTCATCCTCTTTTCCAGGCCAGCTCTCCCCTCTCATGTCTTTGGGTCCGACTCTGACTCCCCCACCCCACAGTGGTAGCCTCACTTGTGGCCTGAGCTACTCGTCTGACCTCTCCACATCCCACTCGTCTGCTGGCTGAGTGGGACAGGACTTGCTCACAGGGTTGTGGAGACAAAGCCCGGGGAGCAGCCGGCCCAGGTGAGCCTTCTATGGATGTCAACTGTAGTCATTTTCCTTAAGAGAAGCTGGAAAGGACAGACCACAATTAGTGCTGGCGAGGATGGAGAGAAGTTGGAGCCTCTCCCATTGCTGGTGGGGATGTAAAGTGGTACAGCCACCTTGGAAACAGTTTCTTAAAGAGTTAAACATGCACATGTCATACTAGAGGCCTGGCGCGTGGAATTCGTGCACAGGTACGGTCCCTAGGTCTGGCCTGCGATCAGGGACACCTTGCCCAGCTGCCCGCAGCTGGCCCCGCCCCCGCCGCCACCCACTCCCGGTTCCCTGTTTCAGGCGAGCGGTGCCTGACAGCCGGGGGAAGGAACAAGAGACGGTCAGTGCGCCTCATAGTGACTGGTCCAGAGGTCATTCCAGTCATCCTTCCATTAGGGTCAATTTGCATATTGCCCTTTTATTATATAGGATTATTATATAGGATGACCCAGCAATTTTCATTGGTGGGAATTTACCCGAGAGAAAGGAAAGCATAGGTCCATACGAAGATCTGTACACAAATGCTCGTAGCAGCTTTGTTTATAATATCACAAAACTGAAAACAATCCAGCAGTTCATCAGTAGATGAATGGATAAACAAAATGTGCTCTATCCATACAATGAAATGTTATTTAGCAAAAAAAAAAGGAATGAATAAGCCAATCTGAGAAGACAAATATCACATGATCTCACTTTTCTGTGGAATCTAATGAGCAAAATGAACTGACCAACAAAATAAGACCCGAAATATGGAGGATGGAACAGACTGACATACCTTGATGTGGGGTTGGGGGGATGAGAAGAGATAAATCAAAGAACTTATATACTTACTAGAGACCCAGTACATGAAATTCATTCCTCAGCCTGGCCTGTACCCTCTTGCAGTCCAGGATCCCTCGGGGGATGTCCGCCTGCCAGCTTAGGCCCCCATGGGGAGCAGGTCTAAGCCAGCAGTCGGACATCCCTGTCGCAGTCCGGGACCCCTTGCTCCTTACTTCCCGCCTGTTCGCTGTTCCTTACTGCTTGGCTCCTGCTTCTTAGCACTGCTGCAGAGGCAGGAGAGCCTCCCGCCACCACCACTACACTTGCCAGCCGTGATCCCAGCTTCTGGCTGAGCAGCGCTCCCCCTGTGAGAGCACACTGACCACCAGGGGGGCAGCTCCTGCATTGAGCATCTTCCCTCTGGTGGTCAGTGCACATCATAGCTACCGGTCGTTCCACCGTTCGGTCAATTTGCATATTAGGCTTTTATTATATAGGATATACACAGCCAAATGGACACTGGCAATAGGGTAGTGAAGATCCAGGGTTGGGGGGGAGTTAGTAACTGGGAGGAGGGAAGGAATGGGAGATATCTATAATACTATCAAAGATAAAAAATATATTTAAAAAAGGAATAAAGCCCCAGCTGGTTTGGTTCACTGCATGGAGTGTCAGCCTGCGGACTGAAAGGCCCCAGGTTCGATTCCAGACAAGGGCATGTACCTTGGTTGCAGGCATATCCACAGTTGGGCGTGTGCAAGAGGCAGCTGATCGATGCTTCTCTCTCATTGATGTTTCTGACTCTCCATCCCTCTCCCTTCCTCTCTTTAAAAAATCAATAAAATATATTTTAAAAAATAATAATAATAAAATAAAAAAGGAATGAAGACTCAGCTACCTGCTATGACATGCGTAATCCACAAAACCATTATGCTAAGTGAAAGGAGCTGGACACACAAGACCACACAGTGTATGATTTCATACACATGGAACGTCCAGAAAAGGCCAACGTACAGTGACAGAGACATTAGTGGTTGCTTAGAGGCTCAGAATTGGAGCCAGGGTTCACTATAAACGGGCATTAGGGACCTTACCGAGGTGGCAAAATGTTCTGAAATTCAATTGTGGTGGTGGTTGCACAACTCAGTAAATTTACTAAACAGCATTGAATTATACACATGAAATGGGTAAATTTTATAGAATGTGAGTTATGTATGCCTCAGTAAAGTTGTTTAAAAAGAGAATGAGAGAGATGCTGAAACCTGCCACTTATAAAGAAATCTGCAGCCTTCGCTGGATTGGGGTTTGTTCTTTCTTTTGTTTTTGTTTTTTTTTGCCAATGTAGGGGAACAAGCTTCTGTTGAAACTGAAACACGTGTCAACTTATGAGATACTGGTATAAACTCACCTAGTGCGGGGCCCAGCGTAATGTTGGGGAATGACAACAGGCATCGTGGTGATGTGTTAGCTCTTTCGCTGCAGTGATCTCCTAGAAGAGGTAAGACCTAAGCTGACCTTTTGCTGTTATTAACTGCCCTCTGGATGTTCCACATGGAACACCTATGAAAATCCATTGTCGGTGGGAACCGATGAGAAACACAGCTATGTGTGCACTGCTTCTTGAGCGTCTACCATGTGCACAAGTTACTGAATCAGGGCCTCAGTTTCTTCATCTGTAAAATGGGATGATAGCATCAGCAACCTGAGAGTCTTAATGTGAGGATCACTTGAGTTAATATATGGAAAGTGCTTAGAACAGGGCTGGGCACATAGCAGTTGTCAGCTATGATCATTACTCTGTAAACCAGGACCTTCTTCCCAGCTTAACTTCAAGAGTGGCCTAGTTAACCGGTGGCTGCCGCTCTGGCTGTCACTGCTGACTTCCAGGCTGTGCACCTGCCCCTTCGGTAAGCAGAGAAGGCGGGGGACTCTCCC
This sequence comes from Murina feae, assembly GCA_004026665.1. Classification (NCBI taxonomy): domain Eukaryota; kingdom Metazoa; phylum Chordata; class Mammalia; order Chiroptera; family Vespertilionidae; genus Murina; species Murina feae. The sequence goes on from PVJC01010034.1 coordinate 17,612, forward strand.
GCACGCCCCCTACCTGTCCTTTGCAGCAGCCCTTACTGAACCTGTGGTGTCACTGCCCTCGTGGCCTCTCTGTCCCACTGGAATGCAAGCTTTGTTGGGGGGGGGGCCAGGCCAGTTTCTGCTGACCACTGTGTGACACCAGGGCTAACAAGCTCTCAGCAAATATTTATGGGAGGAAGAAAATGAGCAAGACGAAGGAAGGCAGGGAGGGAAAGAGGAAGGAGCCACTAGCATTGGCTAGAACAGCCCGCCCAAAACAAATGTTATTATTGCCAAATAAACCTCCAACCCTAAACCCAGAGTCTTCCGGTCCAGTGCCAGGAAGCATTGGGGAAAATAGAAATTTTTATTATAATGAAGGAAATGACCCACAAATTGGTACCATGTTACTCTTTATTTCTGTTTTCGGGAGGTCAGCGACATTGGTGGTGCTAAGAGAACAGACGCTGTACTAGCTGACACATATTACTCTGAATACTATCTAATCCTAATCATGTTGCACATACGATTTAATCCTCATAACCCTCTGAGGCAGGTACTGTTACTGTGCCCATTTCACAGATGAGAGGACCGAGGCCCGAGGCTACACAGCTATGTAGCAGACCACGTGGTTTGATTCTGGAACCTGTACCCTTAACTCATACACGAAGCTCGTAGCAAACGGGGAAATGTTTAAGGAATTAATGAGTGGCATTGCTTTTCTGATCCCATGGAGCTTGGGAACCCACCGTAAGAAAAACTCAAACAGCCAGTGCTGGTGTGAGAAGGCTGGCAGAGTCCTCACAGATGCTATCGTTCCTTTGGTAAGTATTTATGGAGCCCCCAACCCTCAGTTCCCTCACCTGTAAAGTGGGAATAATAATAATAATGTGTTGGAAGATAAGGCACTTGGAACATGGCAGTGGACACAGTAGGGGCTCGATAAGTATTTGTTAGCCCAGTCGGTGTGGCTCAATGGTTGAGCGTCAACCCATGAACCAGGAGGTCCCAGCTCGATTCCTACTCAGGCCTAACTGCTGAGAGCTTGTTAGCCCTGGTGTCACACATGCCCAGGTTGCAGGCTCGATCCCCAGTAGGGGGCGTGCAGGAGGCAGCCGAGCAATGGTTCTCTCTCTCCTCACTGATATTTCTGTCTCTCTCTCTCCCTCTCCCTTTCCCTTTCTCTCTCTGAAATCAATAAAAACATATTTTAGTCCTGACCGGTTTGGCTCAGTGGATAGAGCATCGGCCTGTGGGCTGAAAGGTCCCGGGTTCGATTCCAGTCAGGGGCATGTACCTTGGTTGAGGGCGCATCCCCAGTAGGGGGTGTGCAGAAGGCCGCTGATCGATGTTTCTCTCTCATCGATGTTTCTAGCTCTGTATCCGTCTCCCTTCCTCTCTGTAAAAAATCAATAAAATATATATTTTTTTAAAAAACCTATTTTAAATAAATAAATAGTAAGTGTTCGTTGTCATGTCCATTTGAGGCAGGCCCTGGCGGGACTGTGGGAACAGAACACGCCAAAGACAAAGGCCTTCCCAGAAGAGTCTGCTGGCCGCTGGGAAAACGGACAAATGCACCTCACAGCCCGGCCATCCTTTAGAACGTGGGGAAGGGCTTCCCGGACCCAAATGTGAGGTCTGGTCATTGCTTACAGAACAAAGTGCTATTTGGAATTAAATACACTCACACACACTCATGAGTGCATGGAAAACTAGTGGGATCTGCAGGCCGGTGGCCTGTACGAATGCTCCTGTCCCCGTTGTGATATTGTACCAGCGTTACACAAGACGCTGCCCGTGGAGAGACTACGGGACGGTTACCTGGGATCCCTCTGTATTATTTCCTACGACTGCATGCGAGTCTATAATTATCTCAAAATAAACACTTTAAAAACAAATAAAGCGCTTGGATCTTTTGAGAGAAGTTGACCTGTCATGCAGGCACTACTTAGGACTTTAATCCCACTAATATACACACATAAATGCTGGTATGGGTATTTATATAAGATGATGGATGTGAACTAAACTTACTGTGGTCATCATTTTGCAATACGTGTTAAGGCAAGTCATTATCCCGTGCGCCTTAAGCTTAGGATCGCAACAAAACTGAGAGGAAACCAAAGCTGTGTGAGCACCCAGTTTGCAACGATGGTCCCATGATGAGGTGCCAGGCGTGCTCGCTGCACAGCATCTCCAGTCCTCACGGGAGAGCTGCAAGGTGGGGTTGCTAATCTCCAAATTCAGGCGAGAACTACACTTTGTCCAGAACATGAGGGAAATGACGGTCTGGCTTTGCATGAGCCGAGGGAGTGCTGTCTGGTGAACACTGCAGCGAAGAGTCTGTGAGTGTGAGGTGCCCCTCTGTCCCTCTGTACCCCCACCTTCAAAAAAACACCGCCACGGCTGCGACCAGTAAGGAAGATAGATGCAGGGGCTGGTGGGGCTGTGGTGCCAAGATGACAGTGACGCCAGGAAAAGGTCACCAAAACGCCGAAACAAAGGGTTTTCGTGTTGGTGGTCAAACAGCCAAGGGAAGTATGGCTTTCATTTGGTTCAAGGGTGCAATTTGCCAAAAGTCAGTGATGTTCTGTACCTGAGAGGTGATTCTTACCCAGCAGGTGTGGCTCAGTGGTCGTGCGTCGACCTATGAACCAGGAAGTCACTGGTACCATTCCGGGTCAGGGCATACGCCTGGGTTGCGAGTTCGAGCCCCAGTAGAGGATGTGCAGGAGGCAGCCAATCCATGACTCTCTCTCATCACTGATGCTTCTATCTCTGCCTCCCTCTCCATTCCTCTCTGAAATCAATACAAATATTTAAAAAAAAAACAAAACAATAGAATTGGTCCTGTTCGGCTGAAGATATCCTTATGACCCTAGAAAGGGAATTTATGCCATTCAGAAATGTTTAGAAACATTAGAAATAAGTGTTAGAAGTATTTAGAAACCATAGTTTTCTAAACTATCTTTAGAATATAATACCAAATCATTTGGGCCCAAAAAAATCACTTTAGAAAAGGAAGACTTCGCTATGTCACTCCTGTCTCCTGTGCAGGAAAAGGTGGGTGACAGTGACATCACTAATATCTCCCGAGGCCAGAGCTCCCAACAGCAGGATACAAACTTGGCCCAGAGAGGAAGCCGAGTGACGGGAAGAGACAAGGCCTCGCCCTGGGTCGAATCTGAGCCCACCCAGCCTTCCAGCGGGTGGCACTCCTACTAATTCTAGGGGAGACACCCGCCCCCCCAGTCTGTGGCCGAAAGTGGCTGAAGGATGAGTCCTTTTCACGGGTCACGGTGGACGGTCTGCTGGAGGAATGGGCCGTGCGTGGAAAGGTCTGGATGGGAACGTGATAAATTTTTAAGCACAAGTGAGATCAACCCATAATCTCGTGGCATAAAATATGGCCGGCCGCCTACCGCACTCCCCCCACACCCCGCTCTGCAAGCCGAGCTCACTCGCAGAAGGAAGCAGGACCCGGGCCCTCACCGCATTTCCGGAAGGCGGTAGAATACGCCATCTAATGAGACCACAACGTGAGGGAGATAGATGAGCACGGGCTTAAACCAAGGAGCCCGTTCCCGCTGCTCTCGTCTCTCAGCCTCCTGGAAACAACAATAACTGTCTTCATACCTCCCCCCCCCCCAAAAAAAAAACAGGCAGAGAGTCACGAGGACAGAGCACAGTGGTCAGGAGCACATGCTCTGGCCTCAGACAACCCTGGGCAAGTCACCTGTGTAAAGCAGCAAAGACAATAATTATGCTTTACTCCCTAGGCTGCTGTGAGGATTGAATGCAATTGCCCAGGCCTGGGGTTCTGAGCAGGTGTGCTTGGCACAGGGGACGGGGTTCACACAGGATGTACCTGTAGCACATGCATCGTTCCAGGATGCATGCTATGTCCTGCCTTCACTAGTTCATTAAATCCTCATAACACAGCATGAGGTAGTCCTCCCCACACACACACCCGCCCATTTTACAGAGGAGGAAACGGAAGCCCAGTGAGGTGAAGTGACACGGTGACAGGGCCTCACAGCCAGGCAGGCCCCTAAGGGCCACGCTGCGTGCATAACGCATCCCCACCGTCCTCCCATCCTCACCTGCAGGCCTTCCCGAAGCTCCATCCCATCCCTCCACCCCTTTCCTATCACAGAGGGCGCTTGTTCTCGGGTTCCATTGATCCGAACACAAAAGCAGCTCTGTTGGCTGTAGCTTCCAGGCCAGAGCACTCCTGGAGGGGTCTCCATGCGGGCAGGGCTCCCCTGCCCCCCTGCAGCCCCCCACCCCCCCGCACCCCACACACACACCCCGCCTCCGGCTCCAGCCCAGGCCTGGTTCTGCTTCTCTCCCATAACCCAGCGGCTAATTACCGCCCCAGCAAACGCTACGCGGCCAGCGTTTTCAGAACCAGCCAGCAAATGGAACGCTTTCTCTCTCAATCAGCCTCTCTGGGCCTCTCAGCCGCGCGGGAGAGCTGCGTTCCCTCACCTGTCAGCTCCGCTCACCAGGCAGGCCGGGAAGGGAGCCACTCGCCATCGCTGTCCGCGACGTGTCAGGAGCCGGGAGGGACGCCGGACGAGTGTGGGCGAGCGTGTGTGACCGAGGGACCGCGTGAGGAAGCGCGAGTGTGTGTGTGTGAGTGTGCGAGAGCACTGAGGCTGTGTGGGTGTATCTGAAGGCGCACGAATGTGTGTGAGGGAATATGTGATGTGAGCACGTGGGTGCACGGGAGTGTCTGGGAGTCAACGCGTGTGGACGTGCGTGTGAGTGCGAGCGTCGCTGTGACTCTTTCCTTAAGATCGGGTCGCGGACGTGCAATCGCTGGGTGGAAGGGTAGACAAATGAAGGCTTCGAGCGCACCTCACCATGGTCCTCCCGAACCCGGGACCACTGTGTGCTCCGCCCACCGACACCGCGGCCTGAAAATCAGCCCCCGCCCTTCCTGAGGGCCTGGCCTGCCATCCCACAGGCAGTTCCTCTGTCCGTCCTGCCAGAGGTCTCACGGGGCCCCATAGACGTCCTGGGGACCAGCCGAGGTGCACCCAGGCTCCCTGAGTGGCAGATAGGTTATCCCCGCTTGCATGCACACACATGTAGGTGTACCAGCCTGTATGTGGGTGATGAAATATTCCCATAGAGTCTGCTGAGCAGGTTCGGGGCTGGGGTGCTTCCCAGAGCACGTCCCACCCAGTGAAGAACGCCCGAGTGAAAGGCAGTGAGCGGGTACTGACACAGACACCCGCAGCCGTGGGACAGTGGTGGCTGACAGACGGGACATCGGGGACTCCACTGGGCAAGAAGAGCGTCTCCAGGTGGGAGGGGGCAGCTAGTCCCATCCACTGCTACTTCATAAAATGACTCATCCAATTGGAAAGCAGAGCAAGATGCTACCCAGTGCGCATCGCGGCACCTTCCAGAGAGCCTGTCGAGCTGGAGCAACTCTGCAGAGCATTTTCCAAACTCAGCCCCGCAGAAGTCCGAGTTCACTCCCTACCAACACCCTAAAATCTTCCCCCCTTCCTCCCATCCATTCACCGGGATCTCCCCAACCTCTTCCCACATCACCTGGCAAAGAGAAGGCTCCAACATTGCCCTAGCTCATTTGGCTCAGTGGATAGAGCGTTGGCCTGCGGACTGAAGGGTCCTGGGTTCGATTCCGGTCAAGGGCACACGCCTGGGTTGTAGGCTCAATCCCCAGTAGGGGGTATGCAGGAGGCAGCCAATCAATGATTCTCTCTCCTCATTGATGTTCTCTCTCTCTCTCTCTCTCTCTCTCTCTCTCTCTCTCTCCCTTCTGCTCTGAAATCAATAAAAATATTTAAAAAAAAAAAAAAGAAGGCTCCAACATTTGCCACCCACAGCAAGAACCTGAACTTGGGTTTGAACTTGGTATGAGAGAAAACAAACAGGGAGCCACTGGGAGTAGCAGAGGCCTCGTCCCTCACCCTGCACAGCCCTCAGTGTGGTTTTCGTTAGCCGGCTTCTGTTTTCCCTTAGACGCCATCCCTGGGATCGGCTTCATGTCTGCAGCCCAGCGCCAGGATGTGCTCTGCCTGGCTCTGGACCCCACCTATAGCCCAGGCTCCAGAGCAAACACAGCCAGCAGCCGCCCGACGCAGCCGCCTCGATTCACAGTCAAGCATACCCGCTGCAAATTCTATTTCATTTCCCCAGAAACACATGAAAAACTTGGCTCTTTCCTTTGCTGACACAAATCTTTTTCTTCCCTCTCTCCCCATGACTCCTCCCTCCCAGTGCCCTTCCTCACCTCCCACCTCCGCCCGTCACCAGTTCATAAATGAACAGCTCCGGTTGCAGAGGCAGAGAGATTGGACAAACTGATTCACCTCGCAAATCGTCCTCCTTCTGGATCGGCACCTCCTCGGAAGCACACATCTGTCATCACACGTCCAGGGCAGTGGGAGGCGTTCCCGGGCCCCTGGCTGGTGTCTGCTAGGCACCGAGAGGGACCGCCCACTGTGAGGTTCCCACATTGGAGAGCCCAGAGCCTCCACACCTACTCCCAAGGGCTGGAGCACACAGTGGGGTCTCCTGCAAGCAGCCTGCCGCAGGCTCCTCACCATCTCCCCACGCCCTCACCCGCCCACTCTCCCCAAAGCCCCCTGTGACCGAGTCAGATGTATTTGGCCGAATCAAACAGGAAAACCCTCCTGACCCCATATGCAGACTCACTGAGGACAATCCCACGGTCACCCGCGCACCACAAAGTCTCAGAGGAAAGCTACAGGGCCAGCATCCTCCCAAAGCAAGGAAGGCCAGCTCTTGTCCCAAGCCCCCTGCAGAAGCGCTCACCGTCTAAGCAAGCTGTTTGGATTTGCAGTTTGTCGGTGCAGAGGGGCGTTTGGTAGGTAGTTTAATGTTGCCTTTGAGACTGCAGAGTCACCAACTGACGCGGGGTATAGGAACCTGATTAGGACATTTCACACCTCACAGGAGGAACTCATCGCCTTGGCCAGGGCCTTGTCAGCCGGCAGCTCCTAAGTCTGTGACCTAGGACGGCATTGGCACTGTTCACGGGCTGGGAGAAAGGTTGGGCAGATCTGCTGGGAATCTGGAGTGCCTCCCACCCCACGCCAGCATCCTTCTCAGGACTACAGGGGAGAGAACAATTTAAAGAATTCTAAGGGTTTCAGGATGGTTGAAATCATACTATCTCAGCTCTCTCAGGTCATTTTCCTTACTGAGAGCCTTAAGCATTTTCACAAAGACTGTCTTTTTTGTCATAAACAATTCTACAAAAGGAGAAGTTGACAGGAAGTGCGTCACTGAGTTCTATAACAAAGCTGAGGCCCAGAGAGTTTAGGTCATTTGGCCAAGATCGCACAGCATATAAACAAATAAACGACAATGGACAGTTTCTGTGATCAGAAACATTCAACCCAGCCATTGTGACTCAGTGCTTGAGCGTCAACCTATGAACCAGGAGGTCACGGCACATGCCCATTTTGCGGGTTCAAGCCCACACATCCCCAGTGTGGGGCATGCAGGAGACAGCTGCCTATGGTTCTCTCTCATCATTGATGTTTCTATCTCTCTCTCTCTCCCATCCTCTCTGAAATCAATAAAATATATATTTTTTTAAGTTAAACATGCATCTAACATGCAATCTAGTCATTTCACACCCAAGAAAAATGAAAGTATAATGACGGGCATGCAAATATTTAAAGCGACTTTGTTCATAATCGCTAAAAACTGGAAACAACTCAAACGTCATCAGCAGGCGAGTGGATAAACAGATCGGGATATATCCCTGCAGTGTAATACCACTCAGCAATAAAAAGAAACAAGCTACTCTTCTCTGAACACTGTGGGTGAATCACAAAAACATTACGCTAAGTGAAAGAAGCCCGACTCTACAAGAAAAAAAAAAAGTACATCTAATAATTTCCTTTATACAAAAATCCCGAAACGCAAACTAATTCCACTGCGATGGAAAGCAAAGCAGTGGCAGCGGGGATGGGAGGGAGGGAGTGCCAAGGGCATGAGGAGCATCTAGGGGTGAGGGCATCTTGACTATTATATGGTTTAGCAGATGTACTCATAGGTTAAAACTCAGCAAGTTGTACACTTTGAATGTGTCGTTTACTATGTCAGTTATACTGCAATGAAGCTAAAAAGGTTTACGTGTAAAAAGGAGAAGGGGAACACGAGACAAAGAGGGAATGCGAGTGGGGAATCTGGTGCTAGAAGTGACGTCAGTGTGCAGACTGTAGACCATGCTGCCTGCAGGAGGCACGGCTCAGCTGTGTTTCTGCATTACCTAGCAGCGACGGCCAAGAGCGGGAGAAATGATTTTATCACAAAACATAGTGCCCAGGAAGCTAGAAATAAATCCATTGCTTGGGGAAAGGCCTTCAGGTTCTCCATCCTGAGCACATGAGGCTGTAGGTCTCATGACCTCTGTGGAGTGCCCATCGGATTTCTAAAAGTCAGTGCAGGCAGCAGCAGTGGTGTGCTGGTGAGGGCCGAAGACCGGCTCCTAGAGGGGGGCGGTCCTGATCTGCAGTGTTTGCTGATTTCTGTGGTGTAAACACTCCCACCACAGCCATTGTCAAGCTCGTAACGTGAAGTCATTGGGCACAGCCTGGGGAAGAGAGCACAGTAGCATCCTGTGGTGTTTCCAGCACACAAATACCTCAAGAGCATAGATACCAGCAAGCGAAGCAGGGAAATAATTAGGAAGTGGCGAGTTATGAGTGCTTCTTGTCCTTGTTTTCAACGTAATTTAATTGTAGGCTTGTATAATTTAATTCTGAGTGATGGTTAGCTCATGAGACTCCTGGAGATTTACCAAACGGTTCTCATGATCGGGACGAGCCCACCCCAGCCCACCGCAGAGCAGAAGCTAGAGGGTGTAACTCCAGGACCTTGACTCCCAAGGACCTGTCGTTGGACGTAGTGACCAGAGCTAGGGGGCAGGAGAGGGTCACTGAAGCCCTTGTCAGACGCAGGTGGTAATGCAGGTGTTGCTGGGGCAGGGGGGGGGGGGGGGGGCGGGTGTCCCTGGCTTTGTGGTAACGAAGGGCTAAGCTGCTACTCCTGGAGGCCTGAGGGAGGAACAGACAGCACCTGTGGGTATCAAGTGAGGGGCTTCCGTCTGTGCACATATTTCAAAAATGTTCTCACTCCCTGCGTGGCTGCCCACAGGCTCACAGAATCCGGGGCCAGAGGCCCAATGGGCCCCTGATGCCTATATGGATGGCATCTCTGATGGCTTTTTGCTTGAAGACTTCTGCCAGCAGGGAACTTACTACCTCTCTTCATTCCTTCGCCAAAAGTTTCCTGAGGACCCTCTGTGCCGGGCACTGACCAGACAGCACTGAACAGCACAACAGTGACCCCAGTATCTGCTTCAACTGCCACAGAATCACACAGGGGAATTAGGGGTCAGACCAACAGGCCTTTTCGCAACTCTTCGCCATCCTAGCTATGTAAACGTGGGGCATTCCCCACCTCTGAGCTTCAGTGTCCACACCTGTGGAATGAGACCGACAGCCCCTCTGTGAGATGAGGTCTGAACAGTAGTCGCCAACCGGTGGTTGGTGGACCACCGGTGATCTGTGAGGTCCGAAAGGTTGGCAACCGCTGGCCTAAAATGTAATAATGTTCCCCCTGGAATGGGGACAGGAGGGGGCGGTCCTGAGAGCTTAGCACGAAAGCCTCAGCGCTCGATGCTCAGGGTAAGGGGCCAGGGGAGGGGAGCGCAGGGAGCACAGCCGGCAGAACCCAGGCGGCCGGGCCAGGCGAGGGGGCGCGAGGGCACCTCTGGGCAACTGCAGGAATCAGGGTAAAATCCAGAGAGGGGCCTTTCGTCTCCCTTGATCAGGGCTCTGACCCAGTTCCTCTCCTTCCTTCTCCTACCCTCACGCACGCACATCACACACATTCACTCACACCCACAGCACATTCTCATACAACAGGCACCCGGCCCACCCCACAGCCTCTCGAGCACAGCACCACCCAGGGCCCGAGCCCTGTGTCCAGCCCCACACACCCCGGCTGGCCGAGCCCTCGTCCTTCCTGCCCCGATCTAATCCGCATCAGGGAACTGGCCTCCTGTCACTCAGACACAGGCCCTGCTTGGGAAACACAAAGCTGGAGGCTGTTTGCTCATTGCCTTGGCAGAGAACACAGGAAACTTAGCGGGCACCGGGGCTGTGCCCCCTGCCAGGACCTCTGCCATCCATGTGTCCCTGACCTACAGAGGTCATGAGCAGACGTGAAGCCAAGGGCAGCTACTGCAAGATGCAGTCTGTGGCCACCGATGGGGAGGTGCCAAAGCCACTGTTTCTTTAGGCCTTAAGCGACGGCAACTCCAAACCAGCGTCGACACCCACAGATGGCGTCAGCTCGTGACTCTGGAGCCCCTAGAATCACGAGGCTTCGGTTCTGGGGAAGGAGCAGCCGTCTGTCGCCCATCATGGCTCAGCCCCCGGGAGGGCCTTCATCTCCTCACCGCCACACCCCAGCCATCGCAGGAGAACTCAGCTCCATCGCCCCATTCGATCCAGGCAGCAGCCCCAAGCACACCCATTTTGCAGTCGAGGAAACTGAGTCTCAGGTCAAATGACTTGTCCAGTGACCGGCCTCTGTGTGACAGAGCCCAGAGTGGAATACCGGCAAGTCAGCCCCCACGCCTGGGCATCTCATATCGTGCCTGAGAAGAAAACAGTAGACATTCAACATTGGTGGGGAGGATTGTTTTTTAGGTTTCCCGGACGATTCTGATCAACAGCTCGGTTTGGAACTGTCCATCCCAAATGGCAAATGCTCTCACCCAAACTCCTCATGGACGATGAACTTTCCCCCAGAAGCTCTGCCCCTTCCTGATTTCCGGTCACTGTATATGGAGAGCTTACCTGGGCAGGCACCATCCGGGCACTTCACATGGAGGGACTCCCCGGTCCTTCCTGTGGTATAGAAATTGCTATTGTCCCCATTAGACAGACGAAGAAACTGAAGCACGGAGTGGCCAGGTAGCACAGCCAGTGGGAGCAGGGACGTAGAGCTCCACCCTCCAACCTCGGGCAGTGCCCCTGGCACATCCCCCGGGCTGTCGGTTCAGGGGGCCGAGGCGCTGTCAAGCAGAGTGATTTTTATCTTGACAAGCAGCCCTTTCACAATCGCTGTTTCCCCTCCACGGCCCAAACGGAAATGAGAAGGGGAGAAGAAGAAAGAGGGTGACAGCAGCGCCTGATGGATGTGCCCGGGTGGATCACACCTTGAAACCAAAAATCCATTCTCCTCTGTCTACAGCAACAATGTGTGCGAGAGGCTGGCAGGAAGCTATGGCGACCCACCCTGCCCAGCAGGAGAGCTTGGCACACCTCCGGGCCCCTGTGGGCACCCTCCTGCCAGGGAGGGAGCAGGAAAGGGAGGAGGGGCAGGTGCACACAGGGTTCAGATGGTGAAACCGCGAAGGTGGGGACAGGCAGCATGATAACCCTAGAGGATGGGCACTGGGGAGAACCCCTGAGTGCCCCAGACAGGCTGGCACCCCACACACACACACACACCTGTAAAGAACCCTGAAAGAATATTAGGAAAAGCATTTCCTAGGTAGCCTCATGTCCCCTGAGCGATCCAGGTCAACATACCCTGAAAGGAACCTAAACTGTCCCAGACACAACTCCCGGGGAGGTTGCGGGGGAGGGGGAGATACCCAGGGGAGCCAGTCCGAGGGGCTTTCAGGAATGTCAGACATACACTTGAAGTGTGACACCAGGCGGGGTGTCTCTCCCCGGGCCCGGTAGATGGGTGGTGATGCTAATCTACTCTAATAAAAGAGTAATATGCAAATTAACCATCACTCCGAGACACCTAAGCCACGCCCACCAGCCAAGCCACATCCCCCAGTCAATCAGAGCAGCTGTATGCAAATTAACCCAGCCAATATGGAGGCCAGCAGTCAGGGAGCTAGAGTAAACAGGAGGCTTCTGTTGCAACTGTTGCAACTGCCTGCCTAGGCCGGCTGGACCTCTGCTCAAGGAAACAGTGTTTCAATTATAGAAGTCACGGAGCTGAAGCAAATAGGTGGCTTCATGCCTGCCTAGGCCTCTGCTCAAGGTAACAAAGTTTCGATTATAGAAGATAAATAAATCCTAGAAACCTGATTCCAGCCAGCTTTGCTGGAACATTAGGTCAATGGGAGCTGTGGGCAGCCTGAAAACGGTCCTCAGCCCCTCACCCAGGCTGGACAGGCACCCCAGTAGGGACCCAAACCCTGAACGGGCTGTGGGCAGCCTGAAAACAGCCCTCAGCCCCTCACCCAGGCTGGCCACACTCCCATGGGGTGAGGGTTCCCACTGGGGGGCTTGGCCAGCCTGCAAACAGCCATCAGCCTCTCACCCAGGTTGGCCAGGCATGCCAGCAGGTGGACAACCCCCAAGGGATCCCAGACTCTGAGAGGGCACAGGCCAGGCTGAGGGACCCCCCCACTCTGAGTGCACAAATTACAGGCCCCTAGTAATATTAATAAAAAGCTAACATTGCTCCACCATTTACTGTGGCCAGGCACACACACAGGTCATCTCATGTAACCTTCCCAACAGCCCTAGGATACAGACAGTCTGTGAAAACCCGTTTTGCAAATGAGACACTGAGGCCCAGAGTGGTGATGTAACCTGTCCAGGATCACACTGCTGGGAAGGGCCCGAGCGAGGATCTGTCCCCAGCAGCCTGGCCCCAGAAGCAGAACACCAGCAAGGATGGGGAGGTGGCCCCGAAGCAGGTGGGATCTGGGTGGAGAAGCAATGCCCTGCCCCCTGCCCTTACGTTCCCATCTCCCTGTTGATAGAACCAGTCTGCGGTTGTTTGAAAGGGGCACAGCCGGCCAGGGGGGTGTGGAGGCCGCCCAGGGGGTGAGGCAGGCCTGGGGAGAGGCTGACACAGAGTCCTGGCTCGGCCCCTGGTCGGAAGCGCCCAGGGCAGGAAAAGAGACAACGCAAAGCAAGCCCAGCGCCTCTGTAAACATCAGCCGCCACGGCAGGCTCAGTCCTGCACCGCCCATCCTGACGCACGCCCACAAAGCATCTCTCTTCCTGAACCATCACCAGCGGGGGGCCCCTCTTGCTGCTTTGGGGGACTCAGTGTCCTCCCCGGCTCCACTGGTCACCTGTGGCTCCCAGGGCCTGGGTCGTAAATCCTGGGCACCGCCGGGATGCCAGCCGGGCCCTGGGAACCCTGCTGGATTTATGAGCTCCAACGGCCACATTCACGGCCAGCCGAGGGAGGAAAGGGATCATGTTGCCCATCGGGGACCGGGGCTCAGAGCCATAAACCACGCTGGTGACAGCGCCCGGCAGTCCGAGGGCCCTGGCCGGTCATTTGCACTCTGCTTAATGGCGGCGGTGACGAGCGGTCACTGCGAGGATCCCGTGGGCCACTCCCAGAGCTCGACATCTGCCCCGGGGTGATGGCAGGAGAGGCTCCTTCCCTCTTTCGGGGGTGCCTGGTCCCAGCCGCTTTCTTTTTCTCCCTTGTTCCTTCTCGTTTGAGGCTTCGAACACACACATCGAATCCTGACTGGGGGGCTCAGGGGACTGATGGCCACTGTGTTTCCCAATCTTTCTTATTGTCTTTGGAACAATAGCCTCTGCATTCCAACGCACTCTAGAGGGGAAAGGCACAAGGAAGGAGGGGGCTGGGGGCCGTCCGAGGGCCAAGGGCCAGCCAGGGCCGGCGCCCATCTGGAGGCAGCCAGGGGAAGTCGGAGTCCGGCGCGTCGCCACTGGCCCCACCACCCATGTATGGTCTGAGCAGCCACCCCAGTGATTCCTCTCTCCCTGGACCCCAACCTCAAGCCTATTCCATGGCCGTGGAAAAGAGCTGGGCCTGGCTGGTGTGGCTCAGTGGGTTGGGTGTTGCTGGTCAGGGGGGCATCCAAGAGACAACTGATGGATGATTCTGCCCCCACGGTGATGTTTCTCTCTGTGTGTCCCTCCCTTCCTCTCTCTCTAAAAATCCATAAAATCTTAAAAATAAAATAAGGAGCTGGAGCCAGTTCTGCTGATGCCAAAGAAGTGACACGGTCTTAACCAGGGAGTAACTTCAAATTACCAAATGCTGGCGGTGCTCTTGTTTGATCTAAGGCTCCTGTGTGTGTGTGTGTGTGTGTGTGTGTGTGTGTGTGTGTGTGTGTGTGAGAGAGAGAGAGAGAGAGGGGAGGGGAGGAGAGAGAGAGAGAATTAAGGGCTGAAGGGAGTATTCTATGAATCATGCATTGGCACAAGGAACGAAGGCCTAGCATCTCTTGGCAGGCTGTGAACACCCCTTAATTAAGTAATAAATTTGGAATCAGTAAAGAAACACTCCGTTTAATTACCCATTCATCGGTTTAGCTCTTCCAGGACCCCTCTGTGCCACCATTGCCGAGACACGCCCGCACTGGGACTCAGGACAGAGGCCGCCCAAGTGAGCCTTCCCGTTTGGCCCCAGCTCTTCCCGTGGGGGGCTGGAGGGGGGAGAAGGGAGGAGGGGGGGGAAGAGAGAGGCGGAGACAGCAGCAGCACAGAGTAACCGCTATAATTCCATCCTGGGCTCTGGTGACACTGTGAACCGCCAGACACGGCTGGGTAGCTTGTCACCAGGGCCCCAGTGGAATTAACTCAGAAGGCATTGTTGCAGATTTTTCCAAAGCGAGGCCAAAATAAAGAGGCTGTGTGTGTTCGAGACGCGGCTTTTCGTCATCGCGAGCCCGGGGTTGCTATTAAGGAGCACACCCGGCAGTATTGATCCCAAGCTCTACCCTGAGCCATTGCGGCGGGCAGAACGGCCCAGCCACGCACTGTCTGCTCTTCGCCGCAGATCCTGAGCCCAGCGGAGAACAAAGGCTTCAGGATCCTACTTCTGTGTCCTCAGCCGACCTGGGTCCCTGGGCCTAATTGCAGAGCTTGGGGCTTTGGGACCAGCTCCCTGGAAACCACTCACAAGACCCCCCAAAGGCTGAGGCCAAAGAAGTGGGGAAGAGCTGGGAGGGAGGGAGAGCCTGGCCCGTGTGGCCCCAAAGCCCTGGGCGTCTGTGGGGCGGGTTCTGGAGCAATTCTAGAACCCAAGTGAAGAGCAAAGGGCGCCCTGACCGGTTTTCTCAGTGATAGAGCGTCGGGGTCGGCGGGCTGAAGCGTCCTGGGCTTGATTCTGCTCAAGGGCATGTACCTTGGTTGCCAGCTCAATCCCCAGTAGGGGGCGTGCAAGAGGCAGCTGATCTATGTTTCTCTCTCACTGATGTTTCTGATTCTCTATTCCACTCCCTTCCTCTCTGTAAAATCAATAAAAAGTATTTTTTAAGAAAAGAGCAAAGGAGAGGCTTTGGGGCACCAGTGAGGATCTTTCATGGCACTAAGGTGTCCCAGGCGTGACCAAGGGGGTATCGCCCGCCTCCATCAGGGATCCCAAACCTCCGTCACTGTTTCCAGTACGTTCTCGCTACGTGGAGGAACGTGTGCTTCTGGAGGACCCTGTGTGACGGAGGAATGGGCGTTTCTCTCTGTGGAGGGGACACGCTTACGGGATGGACAACGTGTCTTGCTTTGGCCTCTGATTCCCAAAAACTACTCTGTAAACCACTCACTAGACCGCCCTGGGATGTGTGGTGAGTCCATGAACCTGACACAGCAGAAGAGACTGCCTTCCACCAACCCTCAGCTTTGAAAATTAAGGCAAAGAGAGCGTCGGGTTCAGCCAAACCCAGGGCTTTGGGAAAATGTCTTGAGACGTTTCACCAAATCCAGAGCGAAGCCGGCGGACCAGGCGCCGGTCACCACGGGTTATCTGCAGCTCGTTTCCTCCCGAAGCAATTATCCTCCAAGCTCCTCTGAGCGGCGATGCGCAGCGGTGTGTGCGAGTCCTCGCCCTCACGCGGACAGGCGTGTGGAGGCGGCTCCGGCAGGCGGCAGGGACGGGAGGGCCGTGGCTTCAGTCTGAGCCCCCCAGCCCCCTGGCGTTCTCTCTCTGCGTGTTCCAGAAGCATCCAGAACAGGGCCAGAGGGGTGTCAGGCACACAAGACGCAGCAAGTCCCCGTTCTCCCAAGCAGGGCCCACCCGAGCTGGCAGAGTCCTGGCCCGTGGAAGGGCAGTGCCCTGTGGCAGGCAGGAGCGGGCAGAGGGCAGGACCGGAAGGCAGAGCCTGGGCCCCGGAGGGAGCCTCAGTGCACAGGCAGCGTTGAGACGACGAGGGGCCTGTTGGCTGAGGGCTTGGGCTTTTCACAGCCAGCAAATCCAGGTCCAGGCCCCAGCCCGTGGCTCACGGTAGAGACTGAGGACAGGGGGTGGGCGGGTGGGGGAGGAGAGGTGGGCCAGCCGTGCAAACTTCGGGATCTTTGCGTCCTTGTCCGCAGAGCATGGATATCCACACCACCCACTCGGCTCTCGGCTTCAAGGAGCTCCTGAGTGGGGAGGCTCCTCTATGTAAGTGACTGGGCCTCCAGGCGCCTACTCGTACCCTCTCCATCTTCTCTAAGGGTTGTGAGCGTCTGACCCACAGTCAGGTCATCCTCTGTTAAAACCACATCCCCGTTAGCTGTTCTGGGCCTCCCGCCGCCGCACGGACCTGCCCACCCAGTAGACCACACTGCAGGCACCAGTCCCTCCCGCCAGCAGCTTCGTGTCACCTTTACCCTCGGGGCTGGGGGTCACCTTGGGAGACAAGCTCTCCAGGGCCTTCCAAGAGGTCAAGTCAGCAAGTGAATAAATCCTGTGGCCAGACTGGAGAGGCCGTGCGAAGTCAGTCATCCAGACCCACGCCACCGAAGCAGTGGCCCCACTCCGCTCTCAGCCCTCGTGCAGGCCGTGGGGACAGCGCCTGCCGAGGCCTTCGGGGAAGCCTCCCTCCAGGAGCACCCACACTTGTGATCGTTTCTGATTCGCGTGCCCGTCAACACCTCCCAAGGCAACAAACCGAACACCGAGGAACAGAGAGCCATGTGCTCCCTGGCACAGCTACGTCCAGATGTCCTGTGTGAGTCCGTGTTCACCACAAAGGGACTCTGCCCGCCGCCCAAGTCCGTCCCAGGCTGCCCCGGGAGCCCGCTCCTGGGCTGGGCGACGGGCTCCTGCCAGGCCAGCGCTGAAAGCGAAGGCTGAGACAGGGGCCCACGCGTCGTCCCGGCCCACAGAGCTTGTTTTTGTCTGGTTTCCTCCCCGCTGCCAGACGAGGGCGAGTCACAGGTACATCTGTTCTGCATATCGGCCGCTTGCCTTTGATCCTCTGCCCTGTGTCTGTCCCACAGCTGGGGACCGCCACGCCTCAGACACGGCTGCCGGCTCCTCTTGCTCAAGACCGCGACTTAACTTAATGGACTAAACAGGGAGCCATTTCTATATGATTAATTCATGAGGGTCCTGCGAGGAAGGGTAATAATATAATAACTTAAATAAGACGGCAAGGCCTGGCTGCCGGATTATAAAAAGAATACCAAGAATACACGTTAAGAAAAGAAAGGATACCAAGAATAGCGCAATTGCAAAGACATTAAAGATGAAGGGGACACAGAGTCGTGGGCCCAGCTTCGACGACGCCAGGCTTAGGGTAGAGGGTCCAAATCCAGGGTTCGACTGTTTGACCTGAGAGTGCCCTGCCTTCTCTGAGCTTTTCCTCCCTCGACAGTTGGAAGGAGTGAGGCGGACTTGTCAGAGCTGTTTGGAAATCCAATAGATGCAATGTATGAAAATTGCCCAGGACAAAATGGGCTGAAAAGGCATGAAAACTATGGCTCAGGAAATTCCAGGACAGAAGCTGGGGCTAAGGAGAGAAATAAATAAAAGGAGGTCTATTCTGTTGTATCAGCAAACGTCTTGTTTTTCCCTCGCGTTAAATCCGCACCCTCACCTCAAGTCCTTTGAAAGTAAGTGAACAAAAAATCCCAACAAGCGTCAACTTAGTTGATTACAGATGGATCAACAGTTTTTATCAACAGATGAGTCAATAATCTATGAGTAAAGTGATTCCAGTTAGTAGAGTGGCTGATTGGCCTTTGGGTTTTGGGGCATCTGCATATCGGTTAATGGTCCAAAGCATCTCAGTGCCCCAGGGTGCCTCACACAGGCCTCTCACACCCCCCAGGCTGCTCCTTCCCCTCCTCCCCATCCCCACACCCTTGGCCAGACCCCTACACAAGGTTTCCCACCTGGGACACTCGAGTGTCCTGGGGCTGGTGGCCCAGTCCCTCAAGGCCTTGCTAGGTAACTCTTCATCTAAACCTAAATCTTTTAGGCCCTCGCTGGTTTGGTTCATCAGATTAGGGTAGACTGAAGGATCCCGGGTTCGATTCCGGTCAAAGGCATGTACCTCATTTGCAGGAGGAAACCAATCAATATATTTCTCTCACATCAATATTTCTGTCTTTCCCTCGCTCTTTCACTTTCTCTAAAAATCAGTGGAAAATATCCCTGGGTGAGGATTAAAAAATAAATAAATAAAATTTAATAAGTAAATAAATACATAAACGAGGCAGAACTAGGACTCAAACCTGGATCTTTTGCCTCCAAGTCTGATTCCATTTAAAAATAAATCAAATAAATCTTTTAGGTTTTTCAGGCCACACACTCTTTTACCTCTGCCTCTGTAGCCTGAAAGCAGCCATAGGTAATATGTCACTGGGTGTGGCTGTGTCCCAATAAAACTTTATTTACAAAGACAGGTGATGGGCCAATTTGGCCCAAGCATCTAAATAGCTCTTGGGTGTCAGTGAGGTACAATGGTGAATCTATTGGATCTAGCAGCTCACATCCTCACTTCCTAATGGACCTTTTCACTCCTTGGCCCTAAGACAGGATCAACGGGGGACATTTTAGACACTGGGAAAAGCCCAGCATAAAAGATACTTGAGACGTGGGTGTCACAGCACCTGTGCATAAACCGACCACACCCTGTCGCCTGGAATGCTGGCATTTTCATTTTGCGGAAAGAACTCCCGCTGGACTTCATCAGCGCTCTCAAGCTGGAGGGTGCAGCAGAGCTGCCCCGAAGACTTGCTAAAGCACAGGTTCCTTGGTCCCACACCCAGAGACCCTGACTCCGTGGGTCCAAGGTGGAGCCAGAGGACTCGCATCAACAAACTCACAGGCGGTGATGCTGGTTTGAGGACGATGCTTTGAAAACTACTGTGCTGTATGTTAAAAAACTAAAGGTACACTGCCACCTAGTGAGTCGTTCTTAGTAGTACCCTATGCCAGCTTCCTTTTATTTTTATTGTTTTAACACATATTTTTTATTTCAGAGAAGAAGGGAGAGGGAGAGATGGAAAGATCAATGATGAGAGAGAATCATTGATTGGCTGCACACCCCACACTGGGGATGGGGCCCGAAACCCGGGCATGTGTCCTGACGGGGAATCCAACCGTGACCCCCCTGGTTCATAGATCACTGCTCAACCAATGAGCCACACCGGCCGGGCAACTTCCCTTGGTTCTTCAGGTGCACTAAAAATTACACACCTTTCGTCACGGAGAAGGATCAAATTCATAAAGCCAGTTTGTCATTTGTACACTTGGAATTCTATAACCGTATTCCAAGCTCCTTTCAAGAAATGAGGGGAGACATTGTTTACAATAGCCTGGCAAAAAAAAAATTTTAATCCGCTTAAACCAGAAACAGATTCTTTTCCACCAGGCGAAAAAAGAAAACTTGAAATATCGACACAGAATAAAACCGCGGCTGGGACTGTCCTCTGGCCACTCTCCCGCTGTCAGATGCACATGTTTCCCCCGCAAAGGCAAAATCCACACCTCAGCCCTCCGACCCACCAGGTCGAATTCTACCTGGTGCAACCGGTGGAACCCAGGAGACGGGCCAAAAGGAGCCCGTTTCACACCTGGCGACCTTTGTGCACCCGGAACAGTAGCAACGGTCACAGGCCCTGGTGGTGGGCAACCGCGCGTACATAGGCATCCCAACACCGCCAAATGCATTGCCCACTTCCAGCGATGGGTCCCAGCAAAGGCCGGGGTCCCCAGCTCCTCCCGGCCCCAAACACCAGGGCGCCACACTCGCCGACAGCAGGCTGCTGGCTGTTCTGTCAGCGTGGAGAAACATGTCAGGACTCTGCTACAAAGGGTGGCGTGGTACCAGGAGGACGGAAATGACAGGGACCGGAACGGCGTTTGATGCCAACAGTTTATATTTGATCTCCAGATGCGACGCAGCTGACAGCCAATTAGTCCGACTTAGATCTACACAGCTTCCCCCGCTGTTTCCCACACATGCTGCGGGCATGCTGGTGTGAAAATGTGTCTGCCTGGGGTTGTGCTTTGAGAATTCTCTGGAATGAAGGCACTTGGAACCCCTGAGAACTCCGGAGCCCCAGGACGTGGGACATCTGGTGAGACTTTCTTTTTCCCTCTGGCTTGGCCTGGGAGCAGGTGACGTGACACAGTGGGTTTTTTTGTGGGGGGGGGGGGGTGGGGGGGGGGGGGGGGGGAGTTTTTTTTTTTTTATTCAAATGGCTGATTCCAGCCTAACAACAGTAGATGGTTCGGTTTCATGGTTCAGTGTGCAAGCCATGGCTAACTGCAGCCTTCAGTGGTCGAGAGCTACTGCCTGTGAATTCTGCGGCTACTAATGAGCTGTCTGGGAGGAAGGAGAAGGACGCGCGGAGTGAGGTGGGAGCCCTCCCTGACCCGAGAGGTAACACGGGAGATAACAGAGCCCCTCCCTCTCCTTTGTGGCCAAACCCACCTGTTACAGCTTCTGGGGGGAGAAGGAGCAGCAAAGACCTCCTCTCCTCTGGCCCCAGAGGATCAGAGCTAACACTTATGAAGCCCTACTGTGTGCTAGGCATGTTTAGGAGCGCTGTAGTTGCCCTAGCCAGTTGCTCAGTGATTAGAGTGTTGGTCCATGGACTGAAGGGTCATGGGTTCGATTCCAGTCAAGGACATGTACTTTGGTTGCAGGCTCGATCCCCAGCACTGGGTCGGGGCACATGCAGGAGGCAACCAATCTCTCTCAAATTGATGTTTCTGTGTCTCTCCCCCTCCCTTCTCTAAAAAAAAAAAAATCAATGGAGACCGGCTGGTGTGGCACAGTGGTTGAGCATCAACTCATGAACCAGGAGGTCGCTGTTCAGTTCTCGGTCAGAGCACATGCCCAGGTTATGGACTCAATCCTCAGTGCAGGATGTGCAGGAGGCAGCCGATCAATGATTCTCTCTCATCATTGACATTTCTATCTCTCTCCCTCTCAATTCTTCCCTGAAATCAATAAAAATCGATTTTTTAAAAATCAATGGGGAGTGCCCTCGTGGTCCCGGATCTGTCTCTTGCTTCAGCAGTGTCTGGAGAGAACAGACCCAGGGACGCCCCTTCTTCCAGCCTCCGGCCACTCTCCTGCCCCTTACCCAGTCACCGCCTTCAGAACCCCATCGGGGACCAGCCAACACACCGGTTTTTTCCCACTTAACTCCTTATTGCCAAACAACCCTGAGCTCCCATATCGGTCAGAATTACTCCACCGAGGGGGAGGCTGCGGCCACCCACCTGGCCGGCCTGCCGCTGCCGGCCTCCTGCACCTACCTCTCTCTGGGCTTCTATTTCGCCTGACGATGTGGCTCTGGAGGCATGGGCCACTTCTTCCCGAGTTGGTGGAGAAGACATGCGAGGACGCTGAGCATCTTAAAGTTGAAAACCAGTGAGGCGGCCCTCGAGCTTCCAGGACGCGCTGAGGCCTCACAAGACGCGTGAGCAAAACTCAGGGCCCGTGGCAGCCGCCCTGGCCTTGGAGAGGAGCCGAGCCAAGCCCTGCGGAGCTGCAGGCCCTGGTTCCACCGCGCAGGCCCTCAGCCCTGGGAACTTCCCGGAGACCCACTTCCGTGGTGAGGAGGTGAAACTCATCAAGGAGATGGGGGACCCCTGACTCACCTCCGCAGGCTGCCGGGCCCCCAGGTGGGGCTGGGCGAGCATCTCTTTGACAGGCTCACCCTCCAGCAGGACTAGGAGCCTTTGGAGCCCAGAGGCCTTTGGGGGGCCCCTCTGCATCCCCTGGTGTCTGGCTTTTCCCTGAGCCTCTCCCCCAAACTACTAGCCATTCTTCTAACCACCCTGAAGCCCTCTCCCATGCATTGGGCCAAATGAAACAATAAAGCTTTCTGCAGCAGAAAAAGAAAATCAATGGAAAAAAGATCCTCAGGTGAGAATTAGAAGCACCCTAGTCTTCACAACAACCCTATGAGGCAGGTGCTATTCTTACCCTCACTTTGCAGATGACAAATCAGGACATGAAATGGATGGCCCCAGGTCAAAGGACGAGTGGGTGGAGAAGCTGAGGTTTGATCCTAAAAGTGCGTCTCCAGAAAGTCATGTTCGTAACCACGACACTGTAAGACTTCATGAGTCGCGGTTGGTCTAAGCCACCCACGGCCATCCGAAGCCCGCTGCCTGGCTAGGGAAAGGACCACGTGGCCCTCGCGCCCTGGTGGTAGGATTATCCTGCCACCCTTCCCATGATGCAATAGCAGGCTACGTGGATTTCCTGCCCCTGGACTTTGGGCTCAGCCATGCTCATTGATTAGGCCAACAGGATGTTTCGCCGTGTGATACGAACAGGGGCTTGACGTGTGTTTGCGCCATTGTCATACCCCTTGTCCTCACAGGCCCCATCGTGAGAGTAATGGAACCGATCCAAGATGGACTGAAGCCCAGCGCCAGGCCCGAGAGAATCAAGCCGCGATCAGCCAGCCCCAGCCCACTAGTTGGCTACCACGCTGCATCATGCACGGATGCAGGTCGAGTTCCTGTTCTAGTCAGTGATGCACCAGGAACGCGTTCCAGAATAAATGGAGCCTCCAGAGGAGGAACACAGGGCCTTTCCCCCTCTGACTGTCCTCCCTGGACACTGGTATGGGGACATCATACCTCGGGCCGAGCAACAGCCGGTGACAAAAGGCCAGCGCCGAGGATGCCCCAGCAAAAGGACGGATCCCGGCCCTCGATGACCTTATCAAGACGGAGTGGTCTCCCGCCCCCACATAGTTGCGAGAAAACTAGTCTTCTCTCTGTCCACGCCTGTTCGTTGGGATGTCTGTTGTTCACAGCCAATGTCACTCCTACCTGCTATTGACTTTCTCGAGGACCAAAATACTGTCACATATGCCGTATCTTCACATCTCCCTCACTTTCTTTTAAATGAGAGGAAGGGAGAGGGACAGAGAGTTAGAAACATCGATGAGAGAGAAACATCGATCAGCCGCCTCCTGCACACCTCCCACTGGGGATGTGCCCGCAACCAAGGTACATGCCCTTGACCGGAATCAAACCCGACACCCTTGAGTCCGCAGGCCGACGCTCTATCCACTGAGCGAAACTGGTCAGGGATCCCTCACTTTTTAAAATTGCCTGGTTTCCCCAGAATAGTAGGAGGGAAGCCACGATGTTAATATCCATCATTCAATGCCTTCTGCGCTCACCCCGGAGCCACCAGTCCAGAGTCACCCATGTGAGAGGCAGCTTAACTAAAATCAGCCCTTACAATAAAGAATTATTAGAGAGAAAGAGAGAGAGAGAAGAAAGTAAATAAATAAATAAATAAATAAATAAATAAATAAATAATAAAATAAAATAAAATCGACCCTTGAACCTGCTCACTGACATAGCCAAGCGCCTGGAACACTCTCCAGCAAGTCGTAGGCACTCAGAACCGCTTGTGCAGTGCCTCATTAGTGGAGTTGTTGCGATTCCTCTGGGTGGACAATCACACGTGTCTCTTGGGAATCTGTCTTGGCTGCTTTGACTTCTCCAGGGGCCTCCTGGGAATCACTCCAAGTGGATTTTATGAAGCCTGCATGGCCAACAGACCTTCTAAACTCCATGGACGTCTTCTCATAATACGATTGCAGACAGAAACCGTAGCAGCTTTATTGAGATACTAGACGCCCGTTTCATGAAGAGATTCGTGCAATAGGCCTTCCCTTCCCCTGGCTGCCGCTCCGGTTTCCTCTGGCACCCGGGACCCAGGCCAACGGTCTTGGCCACTCTGGCCCCTGCTCCGGCTCCTCTGCTTTGCGCCTACGTATGCAAATTAACCACCATCTTTGTTGGGTTAATTTGCATACTCTCCTGATTGGCTGGCGAACCTAGCGAAGGGATGGTCAATTTACATGTTTGTCTATTATTAGGTAAGATAATTCTCATGCCGTAAAATTCACCTTTTAAAGTGCACAGTTCTGTGGTTTTTAGCATATTCACAGGGGGGTGTAACCATCACCACACTATAATTTAAGAACATTTTCATCATCCCAAAAGGAAACTCTGTCCCCAGCCCCGGGCAACCAGCAGTCATTCCCTATCACTCCCTCCTTCCTCCCCCCCAGGCCCGGGCAACCAGCAGTCTACGTTCTGTCTCCATGGATTTGCCTGTTCTGGACATTTCATATAAATGGAGTCATACAAGGTATGTATGGTCTTTTGTGTCTGACTTCTGTCTGTTAGCAAAATGTTTTCGAGGTTCACCGTGGTGTGGCCTGTGTCAGAACTTTATTCCTTTTTATTGCTGCATAATATTCCTTTATGTGGATATACTGCACTTATTCATTCGTCAGCTGATGGACCTTTGAGCTCTTTCTACTCTGGCTATTACAAGTAATGCTGCTGTGAACATTTGCTTACAAGATTGTTTGTGGCAATATGTCCTCAATTCTCTAGGGATGCCTCGTAATGAAATTGTTACTTCATACGGTAACTCTAAGTCCAACCTTGGGAGGAACCGTCAAAGCAGTTATCCCTCACCGGCAGTGCATAGAAGGTCTGGATTCTTCCATGTCCTCGTCAACTCTTGTGATTATCTGTGTCAACGATTAGAGCTACTCTGGTGGATGTGAAGTGTTTGCCTGAAGGCACATGGCATTGGGCACCTTTTCGTGTGTTTACTGGCCATTTTTATATCTTTGTTTAGAAAATGTACAGACATGAATCATGTTTACATAAGCTAATTTTGATGAAAACTTTGAGAAGCTGCATTATGAAACCAAATTCTCTTTCCCTAGTGATGAACAAAATATTACTAAAATCTGACTGATTCACGTGTCACCGACTTAGAATGCCTTAGATTTAGAATGACTACGTTTTTATATCTAGGAAAAAGCCCAGTCGACGCTTGTGTTCTGGGGTTTTTTAGTGAGACTGATTTTGAAGCTATGCTCCTCAAATCCCACCAGGGGGCGCTAAACAGCTGCCGTGGTCACTTGAGGCCCTGCCCTCCTTCCCGTCCCCTTTCTACTTTCAGGCTGTCTCTATCTAGCCACACCCGTCTCTAAGCAACAGGAGAGGACTAGCTGAGTTCTTACTTGAGAACTTTATTTTATGAATAAGAATGAGAAATGCTAATACAAGATTTTGTAAAAACGGTGGCACATTTTAAATGTTTTATGTGTATTTTACAAATATGTGATGAACATCTTCCATACATTCTAGGGTATGTTTGTGAGACTACTGGGTGTTTTTGTCGTTTTTTGGTTTTTTGCATCTCTCCCCCAAGGACCATTTCCAGCTGCAGAAACATACTCCTGTCCCCTCCCAACACACACACACACACACACACACACACACAGGTTTTAGCCAGGTGAGAGGTTGTCTGTATCTTCTAGTTTCTTGTGGTCCCTAAAGCCTGTAAAGCTCCCATCAGCTTATAAGTTTCCAAATACAAATATGACAACCCCACCCATGGGGACAAGACTAAACTATTCATCCAAAATGTGAACTTTTTTTATAGAAAAGAGGTGTTTGGCCCTGACTGGTTTGGCTCAGTGGATAGAGCGTCGGCCTGCGGACTGAAGGGTCCCAGGTTCGATTCCCATCAAGGGCATGTACCTTGACTGTGGGCACAAGATGGTGGGGAGTGTGCAGGAGACAGCTGAATTGATGTTTCTCTCTCATCAATGTTTCTAACTCTCTATTCCTCTCCCTCTCCCTTCCTCTCTGTAAAAAATCAATGAAATATATTTTTTTTAAAAAAAGAGGAGTTTGGGGGCTGTTTTTGTTTTGTTTTGTGGGTGTGTTTTTTTTTTAATGCTTTGACCACAAGTCTTGGTTCTGGACATTTCTTATAAAGCAAAAAGCCAGGTGGGACCTCTGGTCTCAGATCCCTGAGTTCTGCAAGTGGTTGTCATTTGTCAGGAACTGGACTGTGACTCCAAGTGGAGAAGCAACCCAGGCAGAGTGCAAACTTAATCCCGTGTAAGCGATGAGCTTCTGAAGGAAGCAGCCGGTGCTGGAGGTGCAGAGAAGTCTGGGCAGGGCGCTTCAAAGCTCCAGATTGGCAAGAAAAGGACATCTCTGCTGGTTTAAAAAAAAAAAAAATGCCAAGCAGGGAGTAAGTCACGTGGAAATCCTACCTCCCTCAGGGATTTCTGAGTCAATAATGCGGCATTATCTTGATTAGGAGGTGAGGAAAGAGAGCAGACCAAGTAGAGGAAATGCCCAGGAGGATAATATTTATTGACTTATTACTGTTATAACTCACATAGTACCCACTATGAACAGGCACTGGTATAAGCACATTGTACTCAAATCCCCCAACAGCCGCCTGAGGTAGGTATCATTAACACTTTTTAGAGCTGGGGAAACTGAATCACAAAGCGAGGAGGGGGGATTTTATGGGCCAAATTGAGTCTCCCCGAAAATGTATATGCTGAAATCTAACCCCCATGTGACTCTATTGAAGAAAGTCATTAAGCCCAGCCTGTTTAGCTCAGTGGTTGAACACTGACCCATGAACCAGGAACTCACAGTTCGATTCCGGGTCAGAGAACATGCCCGGGTTGTGGGTTCAAGCCCCAGTTTGGAGTGTGCAGGAGGCAGCCATTCAATGATTTTCTCTCATCATTGATGTTTCTATCTCTCTTTCCCTTCCTCTCTGAAATCAGTAAAAATATATTTTTAAAAGTCATTAAGGTTAAATGAGGTCATAAGGGTGAGGACCCTAATGCAATAGGACTGATGTCCTTATTGGGGGGGGGGGGG